>CALSBZ010038480.1:446-16271 GCA_943591055.1 Gobionotothen gibberifrons | reverse complement strand
GTAGGATTCACGTGGGAAGGTTGCTTACGTAGCACAAAGCAAATAAATAGGAAATAAAACTAATGTGTTGTGTTATATTAGCTGTACAATTTACCACCTATGGTGTTCTTAGTTTCCATACCTCCTGTGTTTTACGAGCGACTTATTGGCGAACGGCATAAAACATGATTAAACATGATAGTATACAAAAATTCTTATCTATACAACCACAGTACTTTCTTGACATGACTGGATACAATTTTGAACTGAACCTTTCAGCCTTCCAACAGTAAATGGTCGGTTGGCAGAGGGTGTGCCTATTGTTCTATAGCTATGGGCGTGCAACATTCCAACAGATTTACTGACGTCAATGGCCCCCGGAAGAAAAAATTGAAAAATAAAAATCTACGATGAGGCGTGGGGGGGGCAGCATAGACACGTCTGTTCTGTGTTAGAGTTTTACTCGCTTACAGGGTGTACTTTGAGGGTTTGTGACTCTGCAGACCGTTTACATGCAGAACAAGCTACATAACACACAAGGGGACGGGTAATAACCGGAAAAGCATACGATGGGACCTTTAAGACTATATAAATATACATATATATAAAATGTTTATCACATTATTGCCTACATTATAGGGTGGGGGGAGGAGCAGAGAGGAGACAGAGATCGCGGAAGTGTTCCTCCAGCCTTTTTTATTGACTGAATATAGAGAGAACAATTGAACACTCTGCAAGCCAAGACCTCATACGGAAATAACCATAACGCAAGTTTTTTTTTAAACACAAATCCATGTGTGTCTCTGAATGAGCCGTAGCAACACCGGACTGACTCTAACGGAGCGGGTCATTTAGTCACTGACTCAGAGTGCTGATGCTATAAACGGCTGATATTATGTCGCCTCAGTGCGCATGTCACAAAACGAGATGCATTGTGAGACATGTAGTTTATGGGCAACGTGTTTCTGCGGCATGTAACCATATAATACATTTATTATATTCTTTGCTAGCTCTTGCGGGCCACATAAAAGACACCCCTGATCTAGGATGTGTGTCATCGGGTGGCTTTACTGTGCCGTGCTCTTTCTTGAGGAGTCTCTTCTCGTGTGTCTGTCTGTCTGTCTGTCTGTCTGTCTGTCTGAGACATGAGAGCAGAGGCTTTTGATGGTCATGTGACATTAACTTCTCCATATCTGCCGTACACTTTTCTTTATGGAAGTCAAGACATCTCTCGGCTGTGATAAGTGGTTCTCCTCACATTACATATGGTGGCTATGGCGTCATCGGTGTGACCTGGTTGCACCTGATGGCGCCCTGAAAAAAAGGTGCTTGGGAGCATGTCTCCGGCCCATATGGGTGCGGCCCAGTTCGATAAACATGTCAACCTGCATGGTAAGGAACAAAAACTCCACGGATTCCAAGTTCGTAACATGCGTTCATGGGACAGGAATATGAATATGATACAAATAGAAGTAGAAGTAGAGGAAGAGAAATTAGTTCAGTGTAACATAAGAATAGTTTTAACCCATTAAAAATAATCATGGTTTTGTGTTTTTGAAGACCTGTCCAGCCCCCAACGATTTTGTAATGTGGATAAAGCTGCCAATAAGGGAGTTAACCTACTGCTTTCTGTTTGTACCATGAAGCATCCCTCTCAAGCACAGAAGAGGATGGCAGCATTTTAGCCTCCGCAACTGCAGAGAATGCACCTTCAGACCATGCAACGCAGAGTGAAGAACACCTGGATGATAATGTGGAAAGGTAAGTACGTCAAATGACAGGCCAAGGCAAAACCGAGTTCCTTTACTTGGCGCCATAATTGATGGACAGAAAACGGAGAATAGAGATCTTCATTATAGAAATATCTGCAACCTTTCACTAGAAGGGAGTCTACTATATGTCCAGAGTTAATTCACCTTAACATTAGTAACTCCAAATATCTATGTAATAACATATCATTTTAATTTCTTAATAAATAATATACAAAACAAGTTTATAGATCATGCATTTACTGTATAAGGGCATGCAGAGTAAAGATAGAGAGACATTGACCTGGTAAAATCCCATGACATCCCGTGGGCCAAAATAGGCAAATACGAGCAGTACATACAGCAGAGTTCACCTCTGACCGGTGACTTCACGTGGCTACTTTAATTGTGTTCTCTGGGCTGAACCCGCAGCACACTGCTGCTACACTGCAGACCAGAAGTACCAGTTGTATCTGTTCTGTAGTCGGGGATCATTTCTCCCAGGGAAGTGAACAGAAGTCAGCAAGTCTCTCATCATATTATCATACATTCATACATTTTATTATACTTAAACTCTAGGTAGCGCTTCTGTTCTTTGGAGTCCAGACTTGTAGGAGTCAGTTAAAGATGCCGGTTGAGTTGGGCAGAACTGATGAACAGAGATTTGTGTTATCCAGTCTATTGCTTGAAAAAATGATTTTCCAACACAGATAGCATGCGCACCCGCACGTCCCATCCATAGCTCTAAACATGCTGTGAAGTGCTGGAATTTACTATAACTCACACACAGTGACATTTGTTCTCTGCTTTTAACCCATCCTAGTACTAGGAGCAGTGGGCAGTTATTGTACAGCGCCCGGTGAGCAATGGGGAGTGGGGGGGTGTCCGGTGCCTTGCTCAAGGGCACCACGGCATGGCCCAGGAGGTGAACTGGGACCTCTCCAAGTACCAGTCCACACTCCATATTTAGGTCTGGTCGGGCACTTGAACCAGTGACCCTACGGCTCACATTCCAAGCCCCTACGGACTGAGACACTGCCGGACAGTGTAGCTGTAAACAAGTATAATGTACTACTGTATAGATGATAGTTAAAAACAAATCTAAAAGGTTTAAACAACAAATTAACATTAGCTTCACAAAGGAGATATTTTCCTGAAAGCTTATATTTTACTCAAATGAAAGTTTTCAATAAATTGAATTGTCCGAATCCAATTGTTTTCAACTCATAATAGTTAAATCCTCATATATGTAACCTGAAATGTAAGCAACCATCAGTCTCGTCAACTAGCCAAACATCTTTTAACTGATTGCATTGTAATGCATTTTAACAGAAAGGACTCAATGCCATGCACTGTCATGTCATATTTTACTTTATATTGTCCTGTCAGGTTAACCAAGAAACTGGAAGAGAGACGAGAGAACACGAAGAGAGGAGAAGAAGAGGTAAGGAGAATAGCCTGTTAAGATCTCTATATAGTGCATTTCTTTCATGTGTCATGTACCCTTAATAAATGAAATATGAATAATATGTTTAGTTGGCCACACATTAGATTTGTCTTAAAGCTGAAAGAGTGCTCATTTGTTTTCCTCAATTTTCCAAGTTAAGCTGACTGGCTCCACAACCCACTGAAAATCTAGCACCAAAGTTCTTGTGCTTCATCATAGTGTCAACTGTTTTTTTAAATGTATTTGAGGAAATCAGTCATAGTATAGAAAACACACTACTATATTCATTAGTCTGAGTAAAATAAACGTTCCTTTTTTATGTTAACAGACCAGTGGGATATGCAGCTACATTTATCACAGTCCATGTAACATCCGACATCATAGCAGTACTCTGAATGTCTTTGCAAATGAAATAAAAAACTAAACTACTTTTTTTTTTTAAAACAACTGTCTTTTTTAGAATCATTTAAATTCCGAAATGACAAAATATCACAATATTAATAATAGATATTTCTCTAACCCCAATTCTGCCCACTATACTGCTCACATGCAAGAAATGATATGCAAAAAAATGTATTTCCCACATTCTTTTATTGAACAAGTATAGCATAAACTGAAAACAAAAAGCACCTATAAAAAATAAAATAAAATAACGGTACCTACATTTAAAAAAATACCAGTTTTTCCACTGATACTCTCTTTTAACTACAAACACCCCTGATCATTTTCACTTTGGTCTTTGTTCTATGTTACAACTGAACTGCTAATTTTGTCTCTGCTCCAATCACTCCAAGTCCATCCACAATGGCTCTCCCTCTTGCTCAACCACACACTCCCTAAGCAAACTTTGCACTGTGTGCATAGCAAGATGTTTCCCAAAGAATCAACTTTTTAAAAAACAACAACTTTGCTTCAGGTTTGTGCACACCTGGATACAAACATGAGGATGGCAAAGTGCTCATTATCATTGCCTTACTGACTGAGTGTCTACATAACGAGTTGATTTGACTACATAATCATTATAGCTATGGCTACGCCCCTAACCTACTTGTGTGTTCCCTGGGATTCAGAATGAGATTAAGAAGGAAATGGAACGGCGGATGATGGGGAAAGACGTGCTGGACTTAAAGAGGCAACAGGAAGAGGAGAAGACCAAGCGACTCCTGAAGGAGAGGAACAGGGAAAAGGCTGAGGAGAAGGCAGCCAGGGAGCGGGTCAGACAGCAGATTGCCTTGGTAAGTTTCTCTTTCTTTCTCTTCTCTTCCCTACCTACAGATGACATCACAGTTTGCAGGATTACATTGAGAAATGAAAACCAGTTATCAAGGTTCAATATGGCATATAAGAAATGACATTCTAAGATCCTTCTTTGTAAACCAGAGTGGGCAGTACTGGAAGCCAACAAGCTCTATTCGCGACCACACAAAAACACACATATAAAGTCAGACTAACCAGACATACTGTTTATTTTTTACCAAATTTTGCTATTATAGACCGTTTTGAAGAGCAGCACACTGCGTCAGTCAGGGTTTTGTCTAAACCAGGTAACAGGGGCGCTGTGCCCTCTTACTCTCGGCGTGCGCCCTCATACCAAAATGCAGATTTTCATGCAGAAGTGACGCCAGAAAACTTTTTTCTGTTCCTCAAAAACGGTGTAATTACTCCAAAAATATGAAAATGGTGTCAAATAGATCGTCAGACGGCAGAGACAGCTTTGATTTTACGGAGCTCTGACGTCACGTTGTTGTTTACGTCCGTGGCGCCATCTTGTATACCTTTGTCATGTTCTCGCCAGAACTAATATATCTTATATACAAGATCAGCGCCACAGTACTGCCCTCATACTATATTTTTCTAGAAAAACCCCTGAGCGTCAGACGTTTTCCCGTTTTTTTTTTTTATCTATCCAGTGTATTCAATACAAAAAACATTCACTTATGGTTTCAGGTTCACGTTATTTATTTGAATCCATTGGCAGATTTGGTTTGCAGGTAAAAGACATGGGGATCCATTATGACACACATTCCAAAACAACATAGACAACAGACACATCTCCAAAAAGTACCCCCTGCTCCATCACATCTAAAAACAATTAAGAACAGTTATGGGGATGGGGATATGCATCAGCTGCTTGTTTGACAGTCAGACCGTGAGTTACTGCTTTCCAGCGTGCGGTGCAAGTCAACTGTAGGCTAAACGCCGGTGCAGCGTTTTGTAAGGATTAAATTACATTTGGGAGCCAGACAGAGCAGTATTTTATATATTTATCCGTCAAAATGTCTAAGGTTAATACAAAGAAACAGAGGGAGAGTGCGGGGGAGCTACTGAAGGTACAAACAAATAAAAAAATCCAATAATAAATACATTTTCAATGTCAAACGTCTGTATTTTGAACACAAATGATAATCAAAACATCAAACTAATAAATCATATCACAGACCCATGTCCCATGCAATGCGCACTAGGAACAAAAACGTACGATCTACATAAACGTGCTGGCAGGTTATTTTCTCTCTCATAACAATATTTTATTGTTGGAAACAATGCACACATACGGTTACATTCCAGCTATGTCCACTCTGCAGGACCGAGCTGACAGAGCAGCCCGCTATGCCAAAACCCAGGAGGAGGAGAAGAGCACCAAGCAGAGCCTCCTGCAGGCACAGCAGGCAGAGCAGGATGCCAGGAAGGAGGCCTTCGTCAGGGAGAGGAGGTAAAGAGATGGAGACAAAGGAGGGATACATCCACAAACTTTAAACCTTGTCACAGCACAAATTGACCCAGAACAATTTATCATCCTGAAGTGACCATATCACACATAACACAACTAAAAACAACACTTTTAATGCCTTTTTCCCATATTATTGTTGTCTTTGCCCTGCAGGTGTGTCCTCTGCATATACATTGGGCATTTCTGTCTTTGCGCACTAACCGGTGGCTGTTTATTTCTTTTTTGGTTGAAATCCAAATTGGCAGAAACACCCCAAAACACATTTTCTTTTCTCTCTCACTGGGGGCCTGCTTCACCCAGAGGCAGTTGTGTAAATACAAATAATGTGGAGTTGTAAAGACTTTACATTGCGCAAAAACAATGCCATGTGTAGTAGTGTTCACCATGAAATGAGTAAGGGTACTTTACTCTTACAGCCTCTCTTACTGTACTGCTGTGCGGTTCCTGTTAAACCAGGTTAAGTGAAAGCATTTCCAAATCTGAATTTGAAATCAAGGAGCCAGGCTATTTAATTGAAAAACACTCTTGAACAAAGATACAAAACAAATGTGAATATCTCCAGATTTAAACCCTGTGCTTGACTTGTCTTTGTCCTCGTTGGACTGAGGTCAGTCTGAACGTTACAGTGACTCAGTGCTCATTAGTTAACATGTTTTCTGCACAGTTTTAAGGTGTGTGTGTGTGTGTGTGTGTGTGTGTGTGTGTGTGTTTGTTCAGTACCAGAGCGAGGATCCAGTTCAGGCTCCCTGACGGCTCGTCCCTCAGCAGCCAGTTTCCCTCTCAGAGCAGACTGCAGGAGGCCATGCTCTTTGCGGCTCAGGTCTGTCGCTGCGCTTCCACTTGTCTTGTTCCATAGTTGTTACAACAGTTGAAATTAAATTGTATTCACAGATAAGCAGCCATAGTTGATTGAATGTCTGCATACAGTTTTAAACAACCTGTTTCTAACAAGATTAGGTCGACTAGCATGCTATAGCTAATAGAGAAACATGCTGATGACCAAGACCAACGTTGAAGTGACACCATATACCATTTTATTTTCATTCTCAAAATAATTTGCCAGGCCAAATATTATTGCTGGCGGGCCACCAATGGCCCGCGGGCCACCTATTGCCGACCCATGCCATAGACTGTATATATAAACAGGGGTGCACATAACGGGTACGCATGCGCGGCAACAATCTGAAATGCGTACCGTCTCTTGTGTCACAAAGCGCATTTGCGTACCGAAGTACTTGTCAAGCTTTTCCAGAAGGCGGTCTCCATATGCACAGACAGGGCTGCTGTTAACGTCGGTCTGTACAACGGAATTGTGCCAAAACTACGCCAACCGGCTGGGGGGGGGGGCCCCCCCCCCCCCCCCCCTTCACTGGAGAACTATGCTAAAACAGCTGATCACAACGGTCACGCTCTGTGGTCACGGAGTACTCCACTAGCACCCACGTTCGCGATGCAGAGGGCTTCTTCATATAACTGGAGTGGAGACAGAAGTTGGAGTACCGAACACTGACTCCAGGTACTCATCGGAGTACCTCACTGAGAAAGTTATGTGCACCCCTGTATATAAAGCTTCACACACATGCTCTGTGCAGTACAGGTTAGCTCTGAGTGTTAGCGATGCTAATGTAACATGCACCGCCCATATTATGTCCAAAACAGTCGGGCATTGTTTCTGATAGCAACGTTTCTGATAGGGCCGTGGGTGTAAAGCCAGCCTACATTTCCCATATTACGTCATATCGGAAGCAAATCTGGATCAGCTCCGTTGTAGCCCCGTTTTTAGAGATTTGGGTGGAAAAGAGTGTTTTATTTTCTGACGCTGCGTGAGTTCCCCGACACACCGGGGACACAAGAAAATATAAAAGACATCAAAAAGTGCATTTTGCATGATAGGTCCCCTTTTAAAATAAAGAAATAAATAAGATAATTATAAAAAGCATTTTAAACGAGGAGTCACATCTTTAGCAGAGCAGGACACACAGGGACATTTTCCATAATGTTCTTTTGAAACTCAATTAAGTTAAAACAACCGTTTTAAACTAGCTAGACATCCGGGTATCTTTCAACACCGTCCCACCTTTTGATAAAGGAGTCATTCTCATTTGTAGACTTGCCGTGATCTTTTCCATTGTGTAGACCTGTTTACGTCTGTGCCTCCACTGAATAATTGTCGGAGGTTTTACATTTTTCCAGTTCACAGTTATCGTCTTCTTGGCAATTAATAGTAGTATCCGTAATATGTACATCTGGTCCGGAATGTATGTTTCTGTAGGTATAGCTCCGAGCAAGAACAACATAGGCTCCAGTGGGACAGTCACTTCCAATATGTTTTTAATTTCCTCCTTCCTCCTCCAAAATCCTTCTATTACTGGGAATTCTCAAAAGATGTGTGTATGATCCCCTATTTTTACGCATTTCCTCCAACATAATGCAACCAAGCGTCCTTGTACATACTTAGAAATTAAAAAAGAAGTGTTAAAAAGCTTCCAATCAAACTCTTTCCATAACTTGCTATTAATTCCTTTATGGCTGCCAATACACAAGCCTTCCCAACATCAATTGTGATGTTTAGTTCTAATTCCCATTTCTCTCTAACATTCCAGGTATTTTGGGAGTCGTCCGCCATTAGCCTCTTATATAAGTGAGAGACATGCTTTTTAGTTGGGAAGCACTGTTCTGCAATACTAATAAAATATTGTTTAGATTTGTTCTAACTGCCTCTCTCTCCTTGTGGCTCGTAATATAGTGTTCATTTGATGGGAGCCCAAATCGTTCTTGTAGTTTGGAAAAGGATTTAACTTCTGTTCCATCAAATATTTGATTAATTGTGATTAGACCTTTATCGGCCCATCTTTTAAATCCTCCATCTCTTGTAGAAGGAGGAAACTCTATATTGCCTACAATCGGCATTGCTCTTGATATTGATTCTGGGCACCTTAACCATTTTTTACCTCTCGTCCACAACTTTTTAATTTTTTTTATTTTGTTGACAGATTTCCTATCAATAAAAGGTAAAACGACACACCCTTAGTTACACTCCGCTCTATCTGTGCCCATCCTGTTTCCTCATCTTTCTTATTGCAGTTAACTGAGCAGCCCAATAATAATGTTTTAAATTTGGCAAGCCTCCCTTATCTTTTGGTAGGAAAATAGTTTTAAGTCTTACTCTGGGTCTCTTATTCTGCCCAATAAACGTAGAGATAAGTTTATTTAACATGTTGAAAATGGAGGCTGGAATTCCCAGGGATTGAAATAGGAAGAGCAATTGAGGAAGTAGGTACATTCTTATCGTCACCCTTCCGAATAGTGAGAGGGGAAGGATTTCCCAACGTATCAAGTCATTCTTTATTCGTTTTATAAATGTATTATAATTAGCGTCAAATAAATGCTTCGGGTGGGATTTAAGAGTAATTCCTAGATATCTAAACCCCTGCTTGGACCAGCAGTAAGAGACATCCTTGTTTAATTGTGTGGTCCATTTCCCTGTTACCATCATTGCCTTAAAGGTCACATGTCATGGCCATTTCCACTGATCATAATTCCATTGTTGAGGTATACTAAAATAGAAAAATACTGTGCAATTTTCCAAACTCACATTGGTTTCGCATACAGCATCTCTGTAAAGTATGTGTATTCAGCAGTATTCACTTTCTCCACTAAACGGTTGCTGCAGCTCTCCCCCCCCCCCCTCCCTGTGAGCCCAGTGTGCTCCGATTGGTCAGCTCGGCCCCTCTGTTCTGATTAGTCAACCACCAGAGAGGCTCCGCTCCGAAAGGTGGCCTAGCTGACAGTTAGCTGCTAGCTAGCTGAAAACACCAACAGTATCACACACCATGATATGCCAATATATACACCTTACACACCCCGCAGAACCTCCATAACATGTACAGATTCGAGTATAGATATTTGAGGCGTAGAACGGAAGAAGAGTACGTTATTTTTACCTGTAATAAACTACTACCATACTTTCCGGACTATAAGCCGCTACTTTTTCCCCACGCTTTGAACATCGCGGCTTACACTACAGCTTCAAAAAAAGCTTGGAGCTGGGCGTGTCTGAAGCTTGGGGATTTTATTCGAGCCCCGCAACCAACAACCAATCACATGAATGTCCCGCCCCGTTTACGTAGTGTTAACATAGCTAGCAAGCTATGCTTGGATATACTGGATATAAAATCCCCAAACAGGCGAAAGCCTACCAGTTTCACCCACTGTCTCTGCCACCTCCCCCCATGCCTGGTTCCTCCGGTTGTATCCCAGTAAGTTAATAGGGACTGGTCATACAAAACCGGGTGATTTGCTACGGCGATAATTAGTTTATCCTCCATCTGTTTTTGAAATATAGAAATGAACGGCGGGATATCTCTCCCAGCTTAGATGCGGTTTGATTTGCTAGGATTTGAGCTGTCAGATTTTCAGAAACGGGATTTGATTGGCTGGCGCTGGCTGAACAATGAATACTTACAGGTTGTGTACCCAAATCTCCCGCTGGTCCAAACAAAGTAGGAACAGCATCGTCCTTCAGTGTCCTACGCTGTACATATCCGGTATGAATCGCTCCATGTTTTGTGAAGCTATTCTCCGTGAAATGCCGCGCACACAGTAAAATACCGGCTCCAACATCTGAAGGAACAGTGTTAAAAAGGAATGTCAACCACTGACTTCGTCGTGGTTCTGCCCTCGTTAAGGCATGTATTGAACATTTCCCCTCACAAGACAGGAAACAGACCCTCGTTGGCATGTTGGCATGACAGTGGATACAGTTTTGAACTGAACCTGAGATTCCAACAGTATATATGCTAGGCTGGCAGAGGGTGCGGCCATAGCTCTGGGCGTGGCTACTGGGTGCTCCTACGACACAGCACCCAGGAAGTAAACAATGGACAATGACGTATCTCCAACGAGCCGTTTTGGGGAGGTATTTTCTGTTTTAGAGTTGTACTCACTACAGGGTGTACTTTGAGGGTTTTGACTCTGCACACCGTTTACATGCAGAAAAACCTTCATAACACACAAGGGGACGGGTAATAACCGGAAAAGCATGACATGTCACCTTTTAATTAATTTTGTATCCCGAAATGTCTCCGTATTTGTACACGCTTTGCATAAGGGCTGGAATAGAAGGTAGTGGGTGTTTTATAAAAAGCAAAATGTAATTGTAATTTATAAACACACACAAAAAAGAAAAACATTTCAGAAATCTAGACCATCTTTGTGACTCTGAACAATGTGGTCTGGAAAACCCTTTCAGTTTTACTCCTTTTACTGTTAATGTTGTTCATGAAGCTTTAACCAAGTTAGATCCTAAGAAACCGGCTGGCCCGGACAACGTAGAACCTTTCTTTTTAAAGATAGCTGCAGATTTTATTGCTCCACCTCTTACTTCTCTTTTTAACCTCTCCCTCAGCACAAATGCAATTCCAAAAGTATGGAAGTCAGCTTATGTCTTGCCTTTGCTAAAGGAGGGGAGGCCACCTTATTAAATAATTATAGGCCCATCTCCAAGTTGTCAGTTCTGGCTAAGGTTCTTGAACGCCTAGTTAGTGAACAAGTGAAGGAGTTTTTATGTAAAAATGATATCCTGTCAAAAACATCAGTCAGGTTTCAGAAAGAAACATAGCGCCATCACTGCCACAATGAAAGTGGTGAATAACATTACGAGTATTTTAGATAATAAGCAGAGTTGTGCAGCTCTATTTATTGACCTTTCCAAAGCGTTTGACACCGTTGATCATCGCATTTTGAAGCAGAGGCTAGCCAGTATAGGCATGTCCAGCCATGCAGTGGGGTGGTTTGTGAACTACCTCTCTGAAAGGTCCCAATGTGTTCAGTTTGATGGGCTGTCTTCTGAGTGGTTAAACATCACTAATGGTGTTCCCCAAGGTTCTGTTTTAGGTCCACTTTTATTCTCTATCTACATCAACAGTTTAGGTGAAAATGTCGATGAAGCTACCTTACATTTTTATGCGGATGATACCGTGATGTACTGTGCAGGTCCCTCCATTAAGGAGGCTATTGTTAAATTACAGACTGTTTTTAACATTATTCAGTCTCAGCTCTCTGAACTAAAGCTTCTTTTAAATGTTAATAAAACCAAGCTAATGCTCTTTTCTAAAGCTAAACAGACACCAGAGCCTGTTTTGGATATTGTAACTGTGCAAGGAATAATACTTGAAGTGGTTGCCTGTTACAAATACCTTGGTATCTGGCTTGATGATTGTCTCACTTTTAAACTTCATGTCAATAACCTGCTTAAAAAGCTGAGGGTTAGACTAGGTTTGTTTTTCAGAAACAAGTCCTGTTTCTCTTTTGAAGCCAGAAAAAGGCTAGTCACTGTGACCTTTTTACCTGTGCTGGACTATGGTGATTTGTTGTATATGAATGCACCTGCCCATTGCCTGAACAAGTTAGATGCCGCCTATCACAGCGCACTGAGATTTGTCACAAATTGTAAAGCACTTACACATCATTGTACACTGTATACCAAGGCATGTTTGCCATCACTTACTGTACGGAGGCTCAGTCATTGGTACCCGTTTATTTATAAAGCCATGCTGGGTAAACTCCCGTATTACATCTGTACACTGATAAAACAGAGAGTTGCAAGCAGCTATTGTCTGAGATCACTTGACGTAGTGTTGTTAGATGTGTCAAGAGCAAGGACTGTCTTAGGTAAGACAGCTTTTATGTGCGCAGCGCCACTTGCTTGGAACAGTCTACAGCTAAAATTGAAACTGAGCAATTTTATTCCTCTGAATGTTTTTAAAGCAAGGCTAAGTGAAATGCTCTTTGAAACTATGGGTATTTGTAAATGTTGATAAGTATGTAAATGTAGCCTGTAAATACGTTGTATGATATCCTCTATTGTTTTATGTTGTTTTATGTTTCATGTGGAACTTAATTGCTGCAGGTCTCCCTTGAAAAAGAGATCTATGATCTCAATGGGACTTATCTCAATAAATAAAGGTTACAAACAAACAAGACTGCAAAAAATTAAACAAGCGAGTGCCTGTTTTTCCTAGCCAAGGTCAGGGTCCTTGGACACAACACGAGCCTAACGTGTCATCACGTGGTAATATGTCTCGTCTGATAGGCGTGCAGTTCTGACAGAGCACCAGAACGCGGCTCCGGCACTTCAGATAAGGAGCCGTACACATGCCGCAGTTTTTGCGTGGCTGTGTCTTTAGTTGAAAGCCCAGTGGCGATCTGTTCATCTGTCATACTGATCATACAGTCAATAACTTATTTGTTATTAGCATCTGGTTAGCTAGCTATGCTAATGAATATAAGAAGCTTTTTCTACAACCAGTGAGGTAAAGGCACATCTTTATATGATCATTATAGTTATAACAAAATAAGAGAATAAAGTATACGGGTATAAAATACTATATGACAGTAAAAAAAGTTGTTATTAATAAACAAGAATACAGTTTGAAAGGGGAGTGATTTGTAAAATATCCATAAAGAAAAATAAAATCTGCTTACAGTCTGTTTCATATGGGTGTTGAGAGATGTATCCATAGATCTCCTAATGTTGCTCTCAAAGTGCACCAGATTGATGCTTTTAACTTCAACATTTTTTACACGGGGGAACATGCATCTAGGGACCCCCCCTAGAGGAGGTTAGGTCCCCGCTCACTTAAATCATGTTCACATGGATAGGAAACTAAATACGTGTGCACACATCTTGTGTCCATATCTTTCTGTGGTGTGGTCATGCCACACCGTGCACGTGCATGCATACGCGAGTCATGGTGAGATATCTGGATTAAGAGGTTGCTTTTTCTTTGCACAGCATGAAAGAAAGGCGAAATGAATGGGCTGTGATTTTAGTATTTTTAAGCAGAGGTCAATAACTTGTACGGCCCTTGGAGGATGTTGAAAAAATTGAAATGGCCCTTGAGAGGAAAAAGGTTCCCCACCCCTGCTATACAGTATTACCCTGCAAACCCATCTACTCCTTGTGATTTGTTGTTCTTTAGTTTAGCAATGGATTCTTGCATTTCCTCTTCTCTGATAGACTCTGCTAATTTAGATGCTTCGTCAATTGTTAGTTTTTTCATTTTGAGGGGTTTTAAGAAATCACAAATTATTTATTTCTTAAATTCCTGATCTTGCCCTTTATACAAATTTGCCTAATATTTTGCAAAATAATCTGATATTTTCTTAGGGTCTGTTTCTGTCTGGTTTGTTTCAGGATTTCTAATTTTAGAGATTATGTGGCTGGACTGGGCTTTCCTAAATTGAAATGCAAATAATCTACTAGCCTTATTTCTCATTTCATAATATTTCTATCTATGAACCTGAGGGCTCCCTCTGCTTTGTATGTTAATGCTTCATCCAGTTTCATTCTAGCTTCCTTTAACTTAAGTACTTCCTCTTTTCTAGATTGCTTATGTTCCCTCTCTAACCTTTTCATTTCTGTTTCCAATTCTTGTTGTTTCGCAAGTCTTTGCTTCTTTAATCTATAAACTATAATTTTACCCCTAATTGTGGCCTTACCCGCATCCCATAGCACCGAAGGAGAGACAGGAATGCGTTGCCATGGAAACAGCTTTTGAGGAAAACGTACTAATGTCATATTGAGGTGTTGAGGGCCGGACCATTAACTGTCATCTGAAGTCTGGTGCCGTTTGGACCATTTGCATTGGAGTTATGACAACATCGTGTTTTTTGGGGAGGGATGCGTTTCCATGGAAATGGCATATGATGACACCCCATAATGGACATAAAGCTGTTGAGGGCCGGACCATTAGCCATCATCTGAAGTCTGGTGCAGTTTTGACCATTTGCATTGGAGTTATGACAACATCGTGTTTTTTGGGGAGGGATGCGTTGCCATGGCAACGGCATATGATGAAACCCCATAATAACCTGTTCACCTGTGGAATGTTCCAGCATTGGAGTGGAGTTTTTTCAGCATTCCTCAACTTTCGCAGTCTTTTGTTGCCTCTGTCCCAGCTTTTTTGAAAGGCATCAAATGAAACATGAGTGAATATTTGCAAACAAAATAAAGTTTATCGGTTTTAACATTACATATCTTGTCTTTTTAGTGTATACAATTGAATATAGGTCGAAAAGGCTTTGCAAATCATTGTGTTTTGATTTACGTTTTACACAACATCCCAACTTCCTTGAAATTTGGGTCTGTACATTCATGCAAAATCACTGTGAAATATTTGATGGTGTTCCTATTTCAGGAGGTGGGAAACCGTTACGGCAACTTCTCGCTGGCAACCATGTTCCCTCGGCGGGAGTTCACCAGCGAAGACCTGAATAAGACTTTTCTAGAGCTGGAGCTTACTCCAAGTGCTTCCATCGTGCTTCTGCCAGTGAGTATGCTCAGTGATGATCCACACAGTGTGCTCGGAACAGTCACTGTGATGTTGCACTGCTTTTAAAGGCATGATTCAACATTTGGGAAATGATCTGATGTGTGTGTGGGTATCAGTGTCTCTGTGTGTGAAGTGCAGAGCTCCAGTTAGAATGGGGTTCTCTCAGCCTCTGTTAAACCTGTTTGAACTATATGTTGCAGCAGTCAGGCAGGCTTGCTAACACGGTGCTGCAGTCCTCAGGGGGCGGTGTCTGGGCCCTCCTGTGCACAGTCCTCTATCCAGTGCTAGCTTTTGGGAGATTCCTCAGCTCCTTCCTGTTTGCAACCCCGCCCCCTCCAGGAGCAGCACAGAGAGGCCCCGGCCCCCAGCCCAGCTCTTACTCTGCCGCTGCAGCAGCCTCTGACAGGTGAGCCAGTCACTGCTTCATTTCACACAGATATATACGTATATGTACGATACAAAATGCCCCCAAGCCTACACTTCTCACTGCTGCTGCGGTCACAACCAACACATTAAACACACTCTTTTGTTTGAACAATACTGTGTGTGTGTGTGTGTGTGTGTGTGTGTGTGTGTGTGTGTGTG
>CALSBZ010038474.1:0-11247 GCA_943591055.1 Gobionotothen gibberifrons | reverse complement strand
TTAACATAGCTAGCAAGCATATGATTGGTTGTTGGTCGCGTTGCTCGTAAAAAATCCCCAAGCTTCAGACACGCCCAGCTCCAAGCTTTTTTTGAAGCTGTAGTGTGGACGGGCCGTAATTGTACCTTTTTTGCATCTTTACCTTGTTTCTTGTAATGGTTTATTTTCTTCCTGTAGTTATCCAACAGAGTTGAAATGTTGAGCTTGACAATCTCAATCTGACATTAAAAAAATGAAATATAGGTAAGAAAAGATACTTGCCTTTCTTTGCCGCCTTTTCCTCAATAGACTTCTGTGATGTCACATGGACTGATCCATTATTTTAATAGGGGGGTAAAAACGTTGGCGTGGCGGGGTTGAACCAAACTCGGGGACGTGTGTCAATAGTGCAATTTCATCTTTAAAATATTACTTTTCACTTTCAAAGCCCTCAACAACCTTGCCCCCCCCCCCCTACCTCTGTGACCTCATCCAACGACACACACCCCCACCCGTCGCCTCAGGTCTGCTGAAGCTAACCTACTGCAGCCCATCAGGACAAAGCTCCGGACCCGGGGGGACAGGGCCTTCGCAGCAGCCTCCCCCACACTCTGGAACTCCCTCCCCAGCCACGTCAGATCCGCCAACACTCTCACGTCGTTCAAACACTCCCTCAAAACTCACCTTTTCACTCTTGCCTTCAACTCCTAATCAACTTGCCCTTATTCCACCTAGGTTAGCACTTTCTACTTTTGTTGTTATTTTTGTTTTACTTGCTTGTAAGCGCTTTGAACACCAGGAAAAGCGCTTTATAAATGTAATGTATTATTATTATTATTATAGATAATTAATGTATTTCTTCAGATATTTTTTTTCTCAGTTAAAGTACACACGCATTATGATTATATTAGCATCAAAATGTTGGTATAATTGCCAATTGTTATTTGTTTAATATTCAATGAATATGTGATGCTGCTCAGTGAGGACATGCAAAAATGTGTGTTGTCTACTACAAAGACAACTAATTATTATAAAACAAAATATATATATTTAGTTTTACATTGTAATACAAAACACGCTGTTCCTTTAATTCAGTGCTTTAAAATATATTAAAATCTTTGAAGTAAGCTTGGGGGACTCAGAGAATCACCCCTCTACGTTTTCCCGCCTGATGACAGATGGCGAACTTCCTGAAATATTGGCACATATATTACCCTTCATTCTGTTCATTTAGCCTCAACTCTACAGTAAATGTCATCATTTGCATAAATCAGCAGCTGATGTATCCCAGGACATTAGATAATCCATCCAGTCTGGATCCCCTGCCAACACTTTTCATCGTAATGGATGACAAATTGACTAACCACACGATGAAAGAGAGATGTATTGTAAAAACCCGCCTTAAAATTGGTGCATTGACAGTTTTTAATATCGCTGACCAGTGGGCCGAGGAGAGGGTTTCTTACTGAAAGCATCCTTTTCTGAGATGAAAGAAGTTGATGCGTATCTGGATCTTTAATTGCAGTCACAAGCCATAAAGACCTGTCATGGGAAACTGAAATCTCAGGAAATCTGATGTTATCTGTGATAACGAGGCGTAGAGAGATTCCCATCACGTTCACTGACTGCAAAGTGTCCGATAGGTTTCACGCTAATGTTGAAATTCCTCTGCACGCTCCGAATGAATTACTCTCATCCCTGCACAGTGCGTTTTATGGTAGAGGAAGACTTTGAAGACACATGGTAACTTTTGTCTAATCCTTATTATATTTAGTTAGACCTCGTGTGAACTCTAACGTTTACCTTATAGTAGCCGGATGTTTAACATGTGACTCCATAGACAAGAGAGGAGAGAAAACACCTTCAGAAACTCTTAAGTCTATGAACAAAAGGAACGGTTACAGTATTGTGAATTGAAGTGCTAGTGAATTGTCTGACCGGCCCACTTCGGTACCGATGTTGTGTCAAATTATGCACCCCCGTTGTGAAATGCACCCAAAAAAAGATGCTTCTATTAATACCACCCTCAAGCACTTTGGAGGGTATAGTTGTAGGACTAGTACCAATACATGGAGCAAGTTTCATGTATGTGACACGTGTATTGTCAGAGATAGCAAGGGGTGCATAAGAACAGCGGGAGGAGAAGATAATGGAGTGAATGACAGCTAGAAAATTAGGCTACGTGGTAATTAAAGCAAAAATGCAAACGACGATTCTTCAGATGTTTAAGAGAAAGGAGACAGATGAAGAAACTCGTGCTTAAAATTAGAAAAACAGGGGTAAAAAAGGTCGGGGTAGCATTATAGTACCTGCAAGAAATTCAAACCACTTTCACCCCTGATCCCACCCTCAAGCACTTGATGTAAAAATAAAGAATACATTGTAAAGTACAAGCACAAGTATACAGACAGGACGTCACAATGAAATAAAAACATGTATTAAATAAAAAATTAAACATAGAATAGCGGACTATACGTTCAAATGCGCGTTCCCGTGTCAAGGGGTGCATTTCACGACGGGGGTGCATAATTTGACACAACACCGGCCCACCAGGAAAACTCCCGGTATTCCCACTGGCCAGTCCGCCCCTGTTCTCCTTGCCTTTAGTTGTGCATAATAGGAAATACAAATACATTTTTTCAAGAACTTCTTATTATATATTTCCAACAAGATTATTTAATAACAAAACAAGCCTTTAACGGTGATGACTGTCAATCTGGAGAAATGCCTTTTGTCCTCACAAAATATTCGACGTAAGTCACACCTATGACACCTATGTCGTTTTTAAAATAATATGTTCAACATATTATACAATGCTGTCGAAAGATATGAGAAAAAAGACGTTTTCAAATGTAGAAATTATTGAAACGCACAGTTAAAGGAGCAGTAGGTAAGTTTGAGAAACCGCCTCGGCTGCACAAAAATTCCAAAGTACACAAACCGAAAAGAATCCGCCCCTTCCTTCAGACTTCCTACAGAGCACCTCCTCCAACACACATGAACGCGCACAAGATCATGATAATGAATGTAAAACAAATGTATAACACAGTTATTGTCAGTGCTTATATTTTTGAAGCTAGCATGTTTGTTTTGTGAAAATGTATTACAAATGTTACGTCAGCTAGAGCAGGCTGCGGTAACGTTACATATCAGCTCGGTGTGCTCCGTAAATAGTCGCCATAGTTGAAAAGCAACTCCGATATTGACTCTGGTTTGACTTCTCCTAGTTTCCACTTTCTTTTTCTTCATCATTTGCTCCATTACAGTTTTTCTTTTGCGACCGGTAGACGATGTTGAAGAAAACTCTGCCATGGTGAATGTGTCCTCCTGCAGCGGCTGCTGCTGCTCGGGACTGAGCAACAGCTGACGGGAAACACGCCCAATGACGCCACGCGCACTGCACTTCGAATATGCATTGCTATCAGGATATTAAGAGCATTCCATGGAATATAACAAAAAGTGTATCTCGAGCCGGTTTCTCAAACTTACCTACCCCTCCTTTAACAGACCATTAAAACGCTCTTCAAACACGCAAAAGCTATGTGAATAAGCCTTTATCAGTTCTTGTACAGCAGATCGTGCTGCAGAGTTACATTCGGCTGGCTCTCCTCTCCCACACTCTGTGACTCTATAGAAGGTCAGTGAGTGGATTGTATATGTTACGCTCCAATCTGCGGTGTTCACAGATGAGAGCAAGCTGACTCTGCCTTTCTGTTATTCGGGGTATTTTTAACGTGGTCTTTTCTGGATCCGGGGCCTTTTTACTTTGAAGGAAGGCAGCAGAACACATTTTTGTCATAATGAGAGACATCGGGTTTATGCAGGAAGGCTTAGAGACGGCCAGCGATGGAAGATGAGACACAAACAGCTGCTGAAGCTTTAATTAGGCTTAGAAATAGCAGGTGCATGATGGACTACTGGAGGCTATAACTCATAACAAAATATATCTAAATAACCCAAGATATATATTTATGATCAGATCGAGCAACAACATCTGCGTCTCAGGATTGAAGCTGCACTTTTTGTAATGACCAGCAGGGGGCTAGTCCTTTGGTGTCTGATTGTATAGAAGTCTATGAGAAAATGACCCTACTTCTTAATGGATTTATAGCCTTATTAAACATTTTTTGACAAGTTTAAGGTGCAAATGGCTAGATTTAAGTCTTGTTCAATACAGAATGATGTTCATTTAGATAATTATGGTTAAAGTGGACCTATCATGCTATATTTGAAACATATATAGTAGGGCCATACCTATATAAAACATGTCTGTGAAGTTTTTTGTTCAAAATACCAAACAGATCATGCATTTTAGCCATGCCTCATTTCGCTCTATTTGCTCTATTCCAGCCCTGTTTTTGCAAGGGCTGATTCTGCTTTTGTGGCAGACTACAGCGCCACTTACAGGCCTGGCATATGTACTACAGCGTCTCCAGCGCTTTCGAGCGGTCTCTCATTCCCCTGATAGGTGGAGAGTTGCCCATATAGGCGGAGCACCCCTTTTCTGACGTCAGAACAATTCAAATAATAATCAGCTCCGTTGCAGTCCCGTTTTTTTTAGATTTGGGTACGGAGGAAAAGAGAGAGGGTTGTGTTCTCTGACACTTGGTGAGTTCCCTGACACACCGGGGACACATATTCATGTATAAAAGACGTACAAAAGTGCATTTTGCATGATAGGTCCCCTTTAAGTAAATATTAAGTGTACTTATGACAGTATGTACACTTTCTACTGTCCAGAGAACAAAGATTATAAGAGAGTTGATGGTCAGGTAGATGGTGGATGTTTGTGTGTGAGTGAATGGCCTTGCTGCGTTTCTGCATCACCTCCATCAGGGCCCCCACGATGCCTGCCGACAGGGCGGGGGTGGAAGGAGCCGAATCGCTTAAGGGTTAAATAGGTGATAAACGACCCACATAGTATGTCAAAAACATCAGAACAAAACGAAATGTATGACAAAATGTCTGAGAAAAAAATACATAGTTATAGTAAGTCCGAAATATTTATATAAAAACGTATGTCGAAATTGTAGTTAATTGACTTGTTTAGTGTTCGGTTGTATACTTAATAACCCTTTCGTGACTTTTTTTGGCCTTATGGTGAAGACATCAATGGTGACAAAATGTTTCATTCAAATACCTTGAACAAAAGACAAAGAAAGATGCTTTGAATGTACAATAAGATATGGATGCATGCATGGAAAGTGAGATGAATTCATTATGTGTGCTCCGGGCCCTTTTCTGTGTCACACATTTCAAATTTCACAAATGAAATAAACACCAGGAGCCTCTGGGAGTTTCAGTGTCATTTTATTGTGAAAACATCGGACAAGATGAACCACTCTCCCACACTCCGTGTACAGTCAATTATTCATGATTTCGGTTGAGTGCGCCTGAAAATAAACGGAGTAAAACAGTGAGAAGCCGTCGAGAACAAAAAGAGGAGATTCTATAAGGTGTGTTGCCATGGTTATCAGAAGAAAGAAATATGGGTAGTCTGAGAATAAATAAATAAATAAGTGGCGTCCGTTTGAATTAGAGCCTTGCCTACTTCAGAGAGACGATCACTCTAAAGGCAGAGTGGGTACAGCACACACACACTGTCCCCCCCCCCCCCCCACACACACACACACACCGCCATTATCCAGCTACTACATTTGTAGTTACAGCACATGAGGCACTCGGACACACACACGGTGAGAAATGCTGATGACATGGTATAAGTTCAGATACAGACACGGTTGATTTAGGACTCATTCCTCAAAAGGACACACACACACACACACACACACACACACACACACACACACACACAGGTCACTGAAGGAGGACGTAGACACATGAAATATGGATCGATTTTACAAATACTGTACATTTGTGATAAAGCCTTCCTCCCACAGTAATTAAAGAAGAGTATTTAAATGTATTCCACTGGGTACGCTCTTCACACTTTCCCTGCACACAGCGAAGACAGTAATGACAGAACGCCTCTTCAGTAACGCTGATAGCTCACTTTGTGGCGAGATGACGCCCCCATTCATCATCCTGTTTATCCAACATGGCAAAAATAGCCGTCAATGGGAACAACATGGAATTAAAATGTTGACTATATCACAGAGAAGGGGGGACATTTTAAGTTTTGGGAACATTTTAAGTTTTGGGAACATCTTGTTGCGCACACTCCGGACATGGGACGATCAAAATATGCTTTAAAATATTTAAATAGAACTTACACATTTGGAAATGTCTTAACTTGTGTTCAGGTACAAAGTATTAAAGGCATCACATGTAGGACATATTTAATGTATTTGCATTTTAACGCTTTTTGGTGAAAAACAAACAGATCAAAACTCATAAATCATTAGAATTCTTCTGCATGAATAAAGAAAACATGAATACCTATATGTTGGAAGTCACTTAAGTAAGGCTATTATCACAATTTATAATCACCATTACTTTATGGTAAGGGTATTTTCTCGGGATTCGTCCCATGTCTGGCACACACTGTTTATTTTTCTGTTCAACTAGGGATTATTAGTGAGTTAAAAAGTAAGAGGAGGGTTGATTGACACCTTCTGACATTTGAAATATGAATTGTTGTTCAGTGAAGCTGGAATAAACCTTTGCACTTTAAGGACACATTAAAACAATTCCTCTTTTGTATCAAATGTAATCCAGCAAATCTTAAATCAACTTTATAATTCAGTGTAAATAAATGCTTGTATAGGGAGGTCATGTGTTCACCCCCTCTTTTTCTCCTTATTATATTATTCTATATTACAGCAGAGTGTGTGAAACAGCATAGCGATAGGCAGGACATTGAGCGTTTAAAATGAACATAAAGGAATGAATAGTGTGTGTGTGTGTGTGTGGCCTGGTATTACTATCCTTGTGGGGACTTAAATCTGTTTACATAGTCACGTGTGGGGACTCGCCTCCCTTATGGGGACATCTTAATAATTTTAGGGTGAAGACTTGGTTAGGTTTAGGGTAAGGGTTAGGGTTAGGGTTAGGCATGTGTTGGTTATGGTTAGGTTAGGATAAGTCTTCAGGAAATGCATGTAAGTCAATGTAATGTCCCCTGAAGTGATGTATGCCTGGTATGTGTGTGTGTGTGTATGTGTGTGTGTGTGTGTGTGTGTGTGTGTGTGAGAGAGAGAGTGTGTGTGTAAGGAGGAAGGCCAAGGTGAACATGACAGCTTAAAAACAACAGCAGAATGAAGGACATCATGTTTACACTGTACACAAAAAAAATGCATTTGAGCTGTAGATAAATAAATGAAACAGGAAGAGAAGGAGAGACAAGATAAAAACCCGGCTTCGTCCCTCTATGCTGATGAACGGTTATATTATTGGTTAAATAGATGCTGAAATGTTTTTTGGTGCCCAAATAAAAACCTTTTGTAGCTTAGCATAACAACTGAAGAAAAAGGCGGGAAAATTCAATCTGCTCAACTCTTTTTTTCCCATGAGCCTTTGCTGCACTTTGTGTTTAGTGCTAATCAACACATGTTAGCATGCTTACACCCTATGATGGTGACCACTCTTAGCATGTTAGCTGCTACACATCAGTATTTTTAACATGCTGCTAGCTGCTAGCGCATAGCAAATTAGCATATTTCCCATGTTGTCAAACCACTATTAACCGTTCATGACACTATTCTTTGTTGTATATCAAATGTTTTTGTCTGTATAAATAATAAATAAAAGTACACTTCACATCCTTGAATAACCTCCCTCGGATATGTTAAGAAGCTTTAGTATTCCTGCAATTCAGTCCAACAATAGACATCGTCGGAAAACAACATAATTATACCCGTTGTATATACACAGCTGGGAGTTAAGAATAGCCACAAAACAAATGTGGCTGTTTGTTTTTGTCCACCACTGACTTACTTTTTTATATGCAGTAGGCAATTTCTTGGATTGGGGTGTAAGAGGAGAAAATAGCGTAAGGCCTAAGAGGTCCTTTGTGTATCGTTTGTCTTCCTTTCTCGGGGCTAAATGAGCAGTTTAGGCTGAGGCTCAGTCAGTGTGTGAAAGTGCAGAGGTGTAACTGCTGAGTAAGATGCTGCGTGGCATCAACATCAGCAGGAGCGCTAATGTGAAAGCTGAGTGTGTGTGTTTTTGTGGAGGCCGTGCTGAGAATACAGCCATTGTTTGTGCACGGCTACCGGTAGCTTGTCTCCTTTATTAGAGCCAGATGTCTGTGTGTGTGTGTGTGGGGGGGTACAAAAAACCAAAGAAATAAGGTCCGAAGGGTTTACAGCAAGAATAATGTGTCTATTAATCTTGTAAAATTGACCAGCTGAAGAAGTTGACCCAGAATTGCATACAGAGCTTCCTTATTCATCAATTTGGAACCAAAAACTCGAGGTAAACTGTTCATTATGTTGACTTACTATAGACAGTAAGACCCCTTTAGTGATTTAGTAATATGCAGAATGTATTTGCTGAACAATTGAAGGTCTTACAACTAAATGTTGATAACAGGATCCAAGGCTCTTTAACTCAATACACCTTTAAATACTGATACGTACTTAATATACATCAAATCATAATTCTGGCTATTTACATAGTTTTTCTACTGCCTCTTCTGACTTTTGTGTACACGCAAAACTGAATATCTAAATTGATGTTATGCAGATTGTAGGGACGTCTGATAACAATGTGTGATATTGTGCCGTGTAATCGATGGCGTCTAGACTTCACTGGGCTTCAAAATAAGTTAAACTTAATAACTTTAAAACCAGACTAATTTTCCTTGATCCATTAATAATACCTGCCGTCTTGTAATCCAGACATATGCAGTATAACAGCATCAGCGACATCTCTACACTGGATCTGGTGAATCAAATCAATACCAGCAGGAATGATGGACAACACTATAAATAAAACTCAAAGGAATTTCTCTTATAAATAACTAACCGACTGCATGAGAAAATTATATTTCTTCTTTTTTTACCTTGAAGCTGGAGTGGTTTATAATTCACAACGAGGTATGAATAAAATACTCTCTCTCTTTCCCTCTCTCTGCTGTATAATACACAACAGCTTTTAATCCAATTCACCGCGGGATAGAGAGTGCAGTTACTATTGACCTTGACTTCGCTTAGCATCGCTATCATTAATCACATTACACTATGAGATACAGTCTCTGATTCTGAGATGTGGGCATTAGATTCTCGATATGTTTACAAAGTACAGCAGCGAGTCTCATGTTGTGGTCAAGGAGGATACACTTATGAATTTTTTCTCAACTTCAAAGATGTGTCCTGAACACTGAGTGTGGATCTCTGAGGCTCTGGCAGGCATTTTGGCACCAAATGTGTTGACAAGAGGAAATGGGAAAGAAGTCGTAAATCTGATGATTTCAGACACAGAAGGACAAAGCCATGGAAATGTACCGTATGCACCTTTCGCAATGTACCAATAATGTATTGAGGCAAGTAGTGAAGAAGAAGAAGAAGAGAGAAGACATTTTAAGACCTAACATTTTCATTAGTCCAGGAAAAAAAAGCAATACAATCTTTCTCTCTTTAATAAGAAAAGCGAATTAAATAATATATTGTTATTGCTGCTCGCAGCAATGCTTCATAATACAATAAAATAACAATAAGCAAGAAGACAACAAGATATTCTTAATTTACTAAAAGACGTGTTTGCAGGGGCTTCGTGGGAGTGTCCGCTGATCAGGTGATGAGATGCCTTCTTTAACCCTTTCACTACCACACTCTTTTCAAGCTCTGTGCAAAGTCACTCAAAGTCACGTGAGAACATCCGGCACCTTTTCTAAACATGTCCTGTAGCTCAGAGTGTTAAGGATGTTTGGTGTTACAGGCAATGATTTATTAAGCACTTCCTTTCTGTACATTTCAGTTTTCTCTGGGTTCTTTAAGGTGTAACACAACAGGTGCTTCAACCGACTTCATAATGATACCGTGATGCTGTAGAAGGTCTTGGACGTGTCGTGGAGTCATATATTACAGGGCGTCCTTGAGCCGGTGTCCCTCTGAAGTGTTTGAATCGAATGAGAGCAGGAGCGACTGGCATTGGAGCGAAGGACATGAATTGTGTTTTACAATTTGACGGAGTTTCTCTATTGATCGGGGGGGGGGGGGACAAGCTTGGCTCCCACGATGCATTGGGGTCAGGGCGCGTGCGAGGCCACTGTTTTGCCTTGTAGAATCTGAAGCAGCCTAATTAGTCAGCAGTTTGTTTAAACATGTATCATGAGGAGAGTGCTTCTTTAGGTCCGTCCTCTGAGAGTAAGAGTCCCCTTTTAAAAACATCTTGAAGACCGGCTTCACCCACACATTTAAAGTCTTTGCATGCATTTGTTCCATTTGGCCCACACTCACATCGAATCTGGACAATCCTCAAAGTTATGCCCAGACTAGCACGCATTACCATTCTTTCTTTCTTTCTTTCAACACCTGTTTGTACGTCTATTTCAGACCCTGCAAGGTACGACAAGTTTTACAAAAAAATCAAGTTTGCCTCCACTCTTTTTCGGTTGCCTCTCCTTAATCGAGGCATCAGTTCTCAGAGTCTCCGTCCTCCATTAGTCCATCCGCAGGTAGCTGGGTGTGGTGTAGTTGTACATGAGGAAGTCCAACTTGTAGAGCTGGTAGAGTTGGATCTGCTGCTGAGTGCTGATATTGCTGAAGAACTGCGCCGTCATGGCGTCCGTGGTACGAGTGGATTTGGCGTAACTCGGGAAACGCAAGGAATCGCCGACACCCACAAGCCTTAGCACGTAGTTAGCATCCTCCTCCAGAGTGTCGTACTTCCCCACCATGTCGTAGTGGATGTGGCACGGGTGGCACAGCTGGTAGACCGTCTGCCAGTGCTCATTCAGAGGGCCGTCGCGCTGAGTCGCCGGATCCACCAGGTACTCGGCAAACTCTTTGAACTTCACGTCGGCACCGTTGACGAGGGCTTCCTGGGTCGCGTTCTTGCGGTAGCGCCGGATGATTCGGGTGCCGAAACGCTTGTGAAAGGACGAGTTGTACTTGAGGGTGAACTTGTTGCGGTAAGCGGAGACCAGCCTCTCGAAGGGCTCGCGGACGAAGAGGAACTTGAGGTAGTTCTTGAGGCGGTGGTTGATCTCGGAGATACTGTACTGGTTCAGCGTCTTCAGGTTGGAAGGGATGTGGGCTTCGTTGGACGGGATTTCCATCGGGTCGCTGTGGAAAAAGAGGAAAATGGACATTGACAATGTGCCACCACATCTACATCTAACACTGTTGGGAAAATACTGAATGT
>CALSBZ010038473.1:0-20538 GCA_943591055.1 Gobionotothen gibberifrons | reverse complement strand
AGCACGAATATTTCCATCTGAGTCCGGCGCACTTCCTGGGGGCTTGGTAGATACCCACCGGTGCGCGAGCTCTCTCTCTCGCTCGCTCGCGCACGCACACAAAATGGCTCGTGCCACAGACACACAGAGCAGAGCTTGAATGAAACACAGAGACCCAGAAGTAAGCTACTTGTACTCACGAGACCTATTATGTGAAGAATCCCTCTCGCTTTCAGGTGGTTTTGATTGAGTGTCCACACGTGGACGTTTAAGGACAAAAAAACTATCAATTTTTTCCTTTGCTGTTAGCAAATAATTTGGCACTCTAGCTAACAGGAAGTCACTCAAGTGTCAGAAAGTAATTTAGCCTATGGATAGGTCAACAATCGAATGGGTGCTGGCCATTGGCCTAATCATATCACCTGTGTTGGCTTTATGTTTTTGGTCAAACATTTGTTTGTTTCACATTTGCATTGATGTAATCAATAATTTTTCTAATTTAATTTAATAAAAAAACAGTGAAAAACTAGACTCCTAGTTACGTCGCGAGCTGCGTACTTGATTTCAAATACTGCGAAATAATCTGTGACGCGTTTGTGTGTATTGTGTTTGTTTCCCAGGGAAACACTCACAAGAAACACCAGCTGTTGTTATGCCTGCTGTGACGTTAAGTTGCCGCTTGTAATTATGCCTTTACAAGCTTAAAAGTTGTATTTATCATCTGAATTTGGCGAAACAAGTTTAATATTCATTCTAAAAACCAAGACTTTTTTTTATTTTTTTGAAATCAGATGAAAACAAACTGTCACAGACTCTGCCGTGTTATCTATGATTACTACGCTTTTCATTCATGATTTCAGCGGGAGGTAGGGGGAGTGGCGCTGAGGAACAGCAGAGTGCGGGCTGTAGGTGTCTGTGTTGACATTCCCCTTATTGTGGAATAAGGGGAATGCAGAGACTGGCTAAGTGTTTTAGGTTCAAGTTAGACAACTAATGTCTGGGTAGTGTTCATGACTTCATGTTTATATCATCTTAATGGTTCATCTCAATACACACACATTTTCCGTGCTTTCCAATAGTTTAAAATAGTTTTATTCCACTGTTTAATAACCTGTTCAATACAAACATGCCACTTGTAAAAATTAAATAACATTTCTGTGAACTGATATTTGTTTAATGAGCTTATTAGAGGATGTTCCCTGAAAGATTGTAACATGTCAATGAAGATGTCAGACTTAGTATATTTGTTAATAATTACATACAACACATGGAATTTTTGTGTGGGTGTGTTCCAAGTGAATCTACGGCCCCCTGGTGGCCAGTACATCAATTATGCGGCCCCCACCACCATCAAAGTTGCCCATCCCTGGTGTAGATAGTCAGGCCAGATATCTCTTAGCACAGGACAGAGAATAGGGGCTGGCCCTGGTTAATGTTTGACCCAACTGTCAGTTGACTACCTGAGCTACTGTATAAATGGGGAAGTTTCCAGCTTCTGCAGCAAAGACGACATTGAAGGTAAGCGTAACACTGTTGTGAAATATGCAAACTGTTGTGAAATATGCAAACTGTTTGTTGTTTAACTTAAACCTTTAGATGTGTTGGACTTATATTCATTGGTAAAAAAAAAGGTTCATGTGAAGAGCTGTTCAGAGGCTAAATCTTATCGAGCCCAACTAACCTCCTCTGATTTTCCCTGGACAGGCTGTAAACATGCGTGGAATCTTTGCTAGTTGTGCACTCTCAGCACTGCTGCTGGCTGCAGCCTGGGCAGACCTCCAGCACCACGAAGGCCACCACCACCACGTCGCTGATGCCTCTCACAGCCACGATGGAGAGCTTAGCTGCCACAAGCTGTCCGCTCCCAATGCTGACTTTGCCTTTGCCCTCTACAAAAGCCTGAATGCCAACGCTGCTGCTGGAAAGAACATCTTCTTCTCGCCCCTGGGCATCTCCGCCACCCTGTCCATGCTGTCCACAGGGGCTGCTGGGGAAACCCACAGCCAGCTGTTCTCCAGCTTAGGCTACAGTGCTCACACCCAGGAACAGGTCAATGAGGCGTACGAGCATCTTTTCCACATGATGGGGCACAGTCAGGCGGATCAGAAAATGGATGTGGGTAACGGCGTTGCCGTGCGCACTGGCTTCAATCCTCTGGAGAAGTTCCTGAAGGATATCAAGCACTACTACTCCGGTGAGATCTTCAACGTCGACTTTACCAAACCTGCTGAGGCTGCAGCTGACATCAACAGATTCATTGCCACTAAAACCAACAATAAGATCAAAGATATGGTGAAGGACCTGGACACCGAGATGGCCATGGTGCTGATCAACTATGTCTACTTCAAAGGTAGGACACATTCCGATACAATCTGAAAGAGAGCATGCAGATAGCCAGTAGAGACTTTCAAAGCTTTCATATCACTTCAGGCTCCTTGTGTAGTTTAAGGAGCTCAAACATGCCACGAACAATTATGTAAACCAGTCTGAAAGATATCAAAATCATAGCATATATTGCAACACAACTACAATGCATTACTTTTATGCTCCTCGTACAGGACAGTGGGTGAAACCCTTCAATGGTAACCATACACAAAAGGCAGACTTCAACGTGGACGAAAACACAAAGGTTCAGGTGGATATGATGATGAGGACAGGTCGTTTCGACTTCTATCACGACGCCGACAACCACACCACCGTCATCATGCTGCCCTACAAAGGCAACACCTCCATGATGATCGTTCTGCCTGATGAAGGCAAGATGACGGAGGTAGAGGGCTACATCAACAAAGACCACATCAAGCATTGGCATGACTCACTCTTCAGGAGGTAAGAGGGGTATTTTATTGTATTTTCAACTTCTATTACGGTTGTAGTATATACAGTAGCAGTGAGGTCCTTTTGTAGGATTATAGGAAACTCTTGACGTGTGTTAGGCTTTACTCTGAACAGGAGTATTTGATTTGAGATTCCTTATCTTTTATGGCTCAGGTTAAGTAAACATGCTTTAAGTGAACTCTATAATCCAGTGATTGTGACACTGCTGCATTTCTGTATTCCTCAGTTCTGTAGATCTGTATATGCCAAAGTTCTCCATCTCCACTGAAGCCTCCCTGGACAGTACACTGAAAGCAATGGGAATAACCAACGCTTTTGGACAAACCGCCGATTTCTCTGGCATGTCTACCGAGGTCATGCTCAAAGTATCAAAGGTATGATTGGCAAACATGCCTTCACATTTTTGTTGACAAGGTACTATTCTGCAAAGAACCTTTGCTCTCTACAGATATCCAAAACCTGCATGTGCTCGACATTAACTTCTGTTGGCTCTTCCACAGGTGTCCCACCAGGCTGTGCTGAGCGTGGATGAAACAGGAACAGAGGCAGCTGCCGCCACCACCATTGAAATCATGCCCAATAGCATGCCTAAAGTCCTTCGTCTCGACAGACCCTTCCTGGCCTTTATCCTGGAGCACTCGACCAAGAGCATTCTCTTCATGGGCAAGATCAACGACCCCACAGCCATGTAAAGATGCTTGGGACACTGTGTAGTAGGTTCTAGTAGCTACAGGACAATGTTACCTCAGAGTCTGAAAGCCCTGTAGAAATTCCACAAGAGCATTGGGGGATGATGAATGGAAGATAGTTTGATGAATAAGACAACAGATGTATCATCAATGAAAGACATGTCAGCCTATTAATCTGTTTGCAGTCTGTCAGTGGGACACATTTATTACCATCTGTCATTTGAACCTGGCTAGGTGTATAAATGTTGAAATACATCATTATATATTGTTTCCATCGGACTGTTAAATATGATACAGGTAATAAAAGCATTAGTAGACATATCGCTTGAAGCATCTGCTGAAACAATGAGCCATCGTGTTATTGTGCTATTTCTGTTTTAACATGTTGAAGTGAAGTGAAATAAAGACTTGTTGTCAACAACGGTCAATCTCTTGAAATCTTGAGTTCATGGATCCAAACAAAAAAATCATTACTATCAATCAATACTGTTTTATTGAGAAAGGGAACGGATTGCTTTTTTTTTCATTCCCTTTCTGATGACATGAGTCTCAGATGATGATGAGTCTCTCTATTTCTCCCTGAAAGGTCACTGATTTCTGTTGTGTCCTGTGCTCTATGTAATAAACATTTAATGCAACGAACATTTTTAGACCCTACTGACGAGCAGTTATTTACCTGTGTTGAGTTCACTGAGTAGACATTGTAGACATAACCTTGCCAGAAATCTCTTGTTGCAGCGAAAAAAAGAGGCCGGTCCTTGTAAATGTTTAACGGAAGTGTCAGCTAACTCTGGATCAGCTGTTTGTAATGATGACGTGTCTGCCAAACTGCATCAAAGGGGACGCTATTCATTGAAATATGAATGTTTTAGATCATTTTTTATGTCAATTTCATAGGTATCCACATTGACAGAGGGTGGCCCTCTTCTTCCATCTCCCCACACACAAGGCAGACCCCACCACAATTCAAGTGGATATGAAAACGAATGGGAATCACTACAAATGTCTAGTAATGACCTGTTCATGACATTAACAATATATTAATAAAGAATTAGATTGGCTATTGAAAAACCTTTTTCTAGCTTCTATAGTTTTAATTTACACAGCCTGCGTCGTCATGGTTTTACCACACATTTCCCAATAGGCTCTGCTAAAAGTCGATAAGATTGCAACAGAATATAATTAAATATTAGTCTGCTAATATATTTGTAGTGTCTAAAGCTCCAAATACATCATTGTATATTATCTCCAGCTGTTCTATATGGCGCATTCAATTATAAAATGGGTGCATATGTCGCACTTAAAGCATCTGCTAACACATTTAGCCAACATGGGTGTTGTTGTGCGGAATGGTTAATCATGAAGCAAAATATTAAGCAGTCATAAAAAGCTGTTGTAAATCTTTCAAATGTCCATTATTATTACTATCAAGCTAATTCATGTTGACTGGTGGCGAATAACATTTTCAATAATACAGACTACTGGTTTGCTACGTATTCTTTTTTCTGTGTCTTTATATGCACCACATATACCAAAGGCAATTCCTCGTAGTCCCTATGTGTAAACCTACTTGGTAATAAAACCGATTCTGACTCTGATTCTGAGACTAGAAGCTACATTATATTGTGTAAAGATTTGCTTTTATGTCAAGCAGGTTAATTAACACTACTGCATATTTATAACACCAAACATTTTGTTGGCAGAAGTTGTTAACGTTTAGGGAAGAAAGTCCCAGGCTTAACTCACAATGGCTCAACCTTTGGCATTGTATTAAGTATCAAGGGTTTCTGAGATTATCAGAATATATTATTGAACATCAATATTATTGGACTGGTTGAAATATTGATGTTGGGCTGATTTCATGTGTTTTATTGTTAGGAGATTACAGGCCTTTTAAATTCGATGTACTACATAATGTTGTGTCAGTCAATGCACCTGAGTTTCCTTGTTTTGTGTGGTTACGGCCCATAGTAACCTATGTTCAGTGACTAATACATTCGTGGGGCAAAGAGAGATAAACTCTCATTGAGTTCCTGTACCAAGACCCTAGAATATATTAGATTCTACAAAACGCTGTCTTTTAGCACTTTCATTTTTTTCCTCAAACATCATCTTTGACAATGTGATATGTAAATGCATAGATGTCTTACTTTGTGATGCAAGATAAAATCAAAAATACTTAAAGGAGGGGTAGGTAAGTTTGAGAAACCGGCTCGAGATACACTTTTTGTTATATTCCATGGAATGCTCTTAATATCCTGATAGCAATGAATATTCTAATTGCTTTGAAAGAAAATCCATAAAAAAATGTCATCTGTGGAAGCCGTAATACTGTAAAAACTACGACTAATTATTTTAGCCGGGCCGGCTAAAATAACTGGTTGGCCGACCTGCCTGTCAGCCTTCAATCTCGTGCACACACACACTCGTGCAGTCATTGCGCGTGCCGTCATTGGGCGTGTTTCCCGTCTCCTGCTCAGTCGCCAGCAGCAGCCGCTCCAGTGTTGCCAACTTGGCGACTTTGTCGTTAAATTTGGCGGCTTTCCAAACCCTCCGGCTACTTATTTTTGTCAAAAGCGAATAACCACTAATCTAACGACTTGTAATGGTGTTATTAGGGACTTTTCTGGTGTTTGGAGACTCACATATTGTTCTGCAGCTGCCGTGAGCCCCTCAGCCCTCCCATAGTACTCACAGGCGTGCAGACAGTTGCCTCCCGCAGCAGCTCTGCAGTCAGAGCAGAGAGGAGACAGCCACACTCTCCCGAGCCGAGTTATACATTTATTTTATGTTATACATTTGTTTTACATTCATTATCATGATCTTAGGTGTTGTTTTCTTACATCTGATTGAGCAATGTAAGTCTTCACTGAGTTCATGTGCACGTTCACGTGTGTTGGAGGAGGTGCTCTGTAGGAAGTCTGAAGGAAGGGGCGGATTCTTTTCGGTTGTGTACTTTGGAATTTTTGTGCACCCGAGGCGGTTTCTCAAATTTACCTACTGCTCCTTTAAGGAATGATGATTATAATTGATTGTTAATCTCAAAAATATACTTGTGTTGTAGAAAACACTAGGCTTAGCATGGTACATATTAAGGCAGTCGAAACAGTATTGAGGCAAAAAACGAGCGTCTGAGGGCTTCTTAATATTTAATAAACTATGAATGTTTCATATCCATGTAACGGGAAGAAACTCAGCTAACTGAACTTTTTTTTCTTCTTTTTTTTCAAAACCCACAAAGCTAACGCTGAGCCTCTAAATTAGCCACGAGCGAAAAAATGCTAACAGCAGTTGCACAGAAAACACGGTATAATACCCTTATTACTTATCGTAACTGAAAATCCAACCCATTGATTAGCATCGTGAGAGTACACAGAATCGATAGGTATCCAGATCATCACTCCATGATAAGAACTCGCGACTTTATAAACAAAAACAGACATCACAACACATGGCGCTAGGTAGCGAACACGGCATTATGTCTTACCTTCGTCGTTGTCTGATCAAAAGTTGTCTTCAATGGCATTAAAATGATAACAACGCTGCTGAAGGTTAATCCATAGGTTAATCCAATCCAAGTCTGTGTCACTTTGAAATGATTTCTGATAATCCATCAGCAATAAACCTACTTTTAAGTTTTAAGTTTTCAGATTTCAGAGCGTGAGACAGGTTTCGCTTCAGGCAAACTGCATGCGCGTAGCCCCCACTTCACAATGGTAACGTTGGTGTGTATGTGGAAATGACCCTTCGATTCTATTGGCTCTAACAGTTAAAAAGATATGTCAATCATCAAAATAGACCAATGGGTTCCAGAGAAATGGCAAAAACGCCCATTTACACCCAAATGACCCCAGAGATGGAGTTATTTTTGCTAAACCTCTCTAAAAAGGTCAAATGTCACTTGTTTTGCATCACTCTTGATACAGGGTACTTATTATATGTTGTACTTTGGATTCCTAAAGCTTTTAGTCTACCTTACCATCATCCAAGGGTGGTTTTCACTATAAGTAAAAAAGAATTTTTGGACGGACACTATAATTTACAGTTTTTTACTATGTTCAATCTGAATTTTCTTTAAAATAAAAAACATCTATATTGATTCTGACTTTTCTACATCCAACTCACAGATGATCAAAAAAAGATTATTACATTACATTGCATTTAGCTGACGCTTTTACCCATAGCGACAATAAGTGCGTTCGACCAACAAAATACAAACTTGAAGAAAATAGAATCATATAAGTACATCAGGTTTCATAGAGCTAAAACATTTCAAGTGCTACTCAACCGGCTTTAGATAAGCCAGTCCTTTATTAGTATATAAGTGCTTTGTTAGTAATTATATCGCTCGAAGTGGAGTCGAAAGAGATGAGTTTTCAGTCTGCGCCGGAAGATGTGTAGGCTTTCTGCTGTCCTGATTTCAATGGGGAGCTCATTCCACCATTTTGGAGCCAGGATAGCAAACCCACGTGTTTTTGCTGATGTGAACTTGGGTCCCCCTCGCAGTGCGGGTGCAGCGAGCTGTTTGGCCACTGCAGAGCAGAGTGCACGTGCTGGGGTGTACAATTTAACCATGTCCTGGATGTAGGAAGCAGTGGCGGCGCCAGAGATTTTCTCTAGGGGGTGCTGTGGGGTAGCTTGACGTTTCATAGAGGGTGCTCAAACATTAAGGGTTTCCCATTAATGCACCAGCGCTACAGTTGAATTTTCTACTGCAACACTCCCCACACGCACACACAGTGTACCCGCGACTGTTACAATGAAGACTCGATAATCAGCTCACGGCATATAGGTGTAAGCAGGGGCAAAGTTCTATTTTTACAAGTGGGGGACGGACCTCACCTCCTATAGGAGGGTCCTCACCTCCTCTAGTGGGGTCTGGGGGCATGCTCCACCGGGAAGATTTTTGTTAAAATATTGAAGTTAAAAGCATCAATCTGCATGGTGCACTTTGAGAGCAAAATGAAGAGATCTATAGATACATCTCTCAACACCCATATGAAACAGAACTGTAAACTGATTTTCTATTTCTTTATAGGTATTTTACAAATCACTCCCCTATTAAAACAAACCGTTTGAGACCCACTGAGATAACTAGACTAAAGTGAACTATCTAAACACTGAGAGAGTCTTTTACTTCACCTGAGCTGAGGTTATCTGAGACTCTCAGTCTGACAGGAGAGAGTTCTCCCTCCACCTTGTTGTTGAAAAAGCTCCTTATATCCGTTAGCTTGGCTAGTTAGCACCATATGCTAACCGCAACGATCTCTGGTAGATACCATGGATGTATAATAAGAACTGGATACAGCGTGGGAGGCGGGGCCTCATTCATTCCTATGAGAGTTGCTCATTCGCGCATGATGATAAAATGGGGCAACTTTTGAGAGAGTGAAACGTCACAGATTACCCGGCATGCCTGAGAAGTACCCGTATGTGCGCTCATAGAGCATGCGCAACTTTAACCAAAAGGCTCGTTCACATCAAGCACGTCAATTTGCGTACACGTAACAGCACCACGCGTTCATGACAGCATGATGGGTTGTTATTATGATGGCTTTGATAATAACGAGGCGGCAGTTAGCAGCTAACGGCTAGCTAGTAATTATGCTAGTGTGACATCAATCGTTATGTACTTATATTACGCTGTAACAGGATCTAGTGATATCCAAGCAACAGAGCTTCATTTAGCATGAAATAATTATTGCACTTATATACATATATATACATACAGTGCAATAAGCTTCTTAGTGCAATAAGAAGCTACAGGGACGTTAATCTAACGTCGGTAATATTAACTTTATTTATTTACGGTACAAGATTTAATCATACAGCCCATGTAGTATAATATTTTACAAGTGATGAGTTACAGCAAACATGTGCAATATATCCATTATTACAGCTCCGTGGGGTTAGACGATGTGGGTCCGTTGTTATTGTGCATCCATGGGTAAAGGCTGAACACGTAACATGAACGAGCCTGGGGGCGCGGTCCTGTGGGTTAGATGCGCGTTCATAATACAGAGGGAAATAACTCTCAGAATAACGTTATTAGCACATTTTTACAACTTGAGGAACGAATGTTTTTAATAAGGGCTATACAAGTGTTCATACTGGGTGGTTTATTTAGTTTAAAAAAAATTATCCAACGATTTACAGACCATTCTTTCCCCATGTAAGTCAATGGGAAAAAGTGCTTCCGGGCCTGGCAACCAAGCGGAAGTGCAGTACCGCCGTTTGGCCAGCACGAATATTTCCATCTGAGTCCGGCGCACTTCCTGGGGGCTTGGTAGATACCCACCGGTGCGCGAGCTCTCTCTCTCGCTCGCTCGCGCACGCACACAAAATGGCTCGTGCCACAGACACACAGAGCAGAGCTTGAATGAAACACAGAGACCCAGAAGTAAGCTACTTGTACTCACGAGACCTATTATGTGAAGAATCCCTCTCGCTTTCAGGTGGTTTTGATTGAGTGTCCACACGTGGACGTTTAAGGACAAAAAAACTATCAATTTTTTCCTTTGCTGTTAGCAAATAATTTGGCACTCTAGCTAACAGGAAGTCACTCAAGTGTCAGAAAGTAATTTAGCCTATGGATAGGTCAACAATCGAATGGGTGCTGGCCATTGGCCTAATCATATCACCTGTGTTGGCTTTATGTTTTTGGTCAAACATTTGTTTGTTTCACATTTGCATTGATGTAATCAATAATTTTTCTAATTTAATTTAATAAAAAAACAGTGAAAAACTAGACTCCTAGTTACGTCGCGAGCTGCGTACTTGATTTCAAATACTGCGAAATAATCTGTGACGCGTTTGTGTGTATTGTGTTTGTTTCCCAGGGAAACACTCACAAGAAACACCAGCTGTTGTTATGCCTGCTGTGACGTTAAGTTGCCGCTTGTAATTATGCCTTTACAAGCTTAAAAGTTGTATTTATCATCTGAATTTGGCGAAACAAGTTTAATATTCATTCTAAAAACCAAGACTTTTTTTTATTTTTTTGAAATCAGATGAAAACAAACTGTCACAGACTCTGCCGTGTTATCTATGATTACTACGCTTTTCATTCATGATTTCAGCGGGAGGTAGGGGGAGTGGCGCTGAGGAACAGCAGAGTGCGGGCTGTAGGTGTCTGTGTTGACATTCCCCTTATTGTGGAATAAGGGGAATGCAGAGACTGGCTAAGTGTTTTAGGTTCAAGTTAGACAACTAATGTCTGGGTAGTGTTCATGACTTCATGTTTATATCATCTTAATGGTTCATCTCAATACACACACATTTTCCGTGCTTTCCAATAGTTTAAAATAGTTTTATTCCACTGTTTAATAACCTGTTCAATACAAACATGCCACTTGTAAAAATTAAATAACATTTCTGTGAACTGATATTTGTTTAATGAGCTTATTAGAGGATGTTCCCTGAAAGATTGTAACATGTCAATGAAGATGTCAGACTTAGTATATTTGTTAATAATTACATACAACACATGGAATTTTTGTGTGGGTGTGTTCCAAGTGAATCTACGGCCCCCTGGTGGCCAGTACATCAATTATGCGGCCCCCACCACCATCAAAGTTGCCCATCCCTGGTGTAGATAGTCAGGCCAGATATCTCTTAGCACAGGACAGAGAATAGGGGCTGGCCCTGGTTAATGTTTGACCCAACTGTCAGTTGACTACCTGAGCTACTGTATAAATGGGGAAGTTTCCAGCTTCTGCAGCAAAGACGACATTGAAGGTAAGCGTAACACTGTTGTGAAATATGCAAACTGTTGTGAAATATGCAAACTGTTTGTTGTTTAACTTAAACCTTTAGATGTGTTGGACTTATATTCATTGGTAAAAAAAAAGGTTCATGTGAAGAGCTGTTCAGAGGCTAAATCTTATCGAGCCCAACTAACCTCCTCTGATTTTCCCTGGACAGGCTGTAAACATGCGTGGAATCTTTGCTAGTTGTGCACTCTCAGCACTGCTGCTGGCTGCAGCCTGGGCAGACCTCCAGCACCACGAAGGCCACCACCACCACGTCGCTGATGCCTCTCACAGCCACGATGGAGAGCTTAGCTGCCACAAGCTGTCCGCTCCCAATGCTGACTTTGCCTTTGCCCTCTACAAAAGCCTGAATGCCAACGCTGCTGCTGGAAAGAACATCTTCTTCTCGCCCCTGGGCATCTCCGCCACCCTGTCCATGCTGTCCACAGGGGCTGCTGGGGAAACCCACAGCCAGCTGTTCTCCAGCTTAGGCTACAGTGCTCACACCCAGGAACAGGTCAATGAGGCGTACGAGCATCTTTTCCACATGATGGGGCACAGTCAGGTGGATCGGAAAATGGATGTGGGTAACGGCGTTGCCGTGCGCACTGGCTTCAATCCTCTGGAGAAGTTCCTGAAGGATATCAAGCACTACTACTCCGGTGAGATCTTCAACGTCGACTTTACCAAACCTGCTGAGGCTGCAGCTGAGATCAACAGATTCATTGCCACTAAAACCAACAATAAGATCAAAGATATGGTGAAGGACCTGGACACCGAGATGGCCATGGTGCTGATCAACTATGTCTACTTCAAAGGTAGGACACATTCCGATACAATCTGAAAGAGAGCATGCAGATAGCCAGTAGAGACTTTCAAAGCTTTCATATCAGTTCAGGCTCCTTGTGTAGTTTAAGGAGCTCAAACATGCCACGAACAATTATGTAAACCAGTCTGAAAGATATCAAAATCATAGCATATATTGCAACACAACTACAATGCATTACTTTTATGCTCCTCGTACAGGACAGTGGGTGAAACCCTTCAATGGTAACCATACACAAAAGGCAGACTTCAACGTGGACGAAAACACAAAGGTTCAGGTGGATATGATGATGAGGACAGGTCGTTTTGACTTCTATCACGACGCCGACAACCACACCACCGTCATCATGCTGCCCTACAAAGGCAACACCTCCATGATGATCGTTCTGCCTGATGAAGGCAAGATGACGGAGGTAGAGGGCTACATCAACAAAGACCACATCAAGCATTGGCATGACTCACTCTTCAGGAGGTAAGAGGGGTATTTTATTGTATTTTCAACTTCTATTACGGTTGTAGTATATACAGTAGCAGTGAGGTCCTTTTGTAGGATTATAGGAAACTCTTGACGTGTGTTAGGCTTTACTCTGAACAGGAGTATTTGATTTGAGATTCCTTATCTTTTATGGCTCAGGTTAAGTAAACATGCTTTAAGTGAACTCTATAATCCAGTGATTGTGACACTGCTGCATTTCTGTATTCCTCAGTTCTGTAGATCTGTATATGCCAAAGTTCTCCATCTCCACTGAAGCCTCCCTGGACAGTACACTGAAAGCAATGGGAATAACCAACGCTTTTGGACAAACCGCCGATTTCTCTGGCATGTCTACCGAGGTCAAGCTCAAAGTATCAAAGGTATGATTGGCAAACATGCCTTCACATTTTTGTTGACAAGGTACTATTCTGCAAAGAACCTTTGCTCTCTACAGATATTCAAAACCTGCATGTGCTCGACATTAACTTCTGTTGGCTCTTCCACAGGTGTCCCACCAGGCTGTGCTGAGCGTGGATGAAACAGGAACAGAGGCAGCTGCCGCCACCACGATTGAAATCATGCCCATGAGCATGCCAGAAGTCCTTCGTCTCGACAGACCCTTCCTGGCCTTTATCCTGGAGCACTCGACCAAGAGCATTCTCTTCATGGGCAAGATCAACGACCCCACAGCCATGTAAAGATGCTTGGGACACTGTGTAGTAGGTTCTAGTAGCTACAGCACAATGTTACCTCAGAGTCTGAAAGCCCTGTAGAAATTCCACAAGAGCATTGGGGGATGATGAATGGAAGATAGTTTGATGAATAAGACAACAGATGTATCATCAATGAAAGACATGTCAGCCTATTAATCTGTTTGCAGTCTGTCAGTGGGACACATTTATTACCATCTGTCATTTGAACCTGGCTAGGTGTATAAATGTTGAAATACATCATTATATATTGTTTCCATTGGACTGTTATATATACAGGTAATAAAAGCATTAGTAGACATATCGCTTGAAGCATCTGCTGAAACAATGAGCCATCGTGTTATTGTGCTATTTATGTTTTAACATGTTGAAGTGAAGTGAAATAAAGACTTGTTGTCAACAACGGTCAATCTCTTGAAATCTTGAGTTCATGGATCCAAACAAAAAAATCATTACTATCAATCAATACTGTTTTATTGAGAAAGGGAACGGATTGCTTTTTTTTTCCATTCCCTTTCTGATGACATGAGTCTCAGATGATGATGAGTCTCTCTATTTCTCCCTGAAAGGTCACTGATTTCTGTTGTGTCCTGTGCTCTATGTAATAAACATTTAATGTAACGAACATTTTTAGACCCTACTGACGAGCAGTTCTTTACCTGTGTTGAGTTCACTGAGTAGACATTGTAGACATAACCTTGCCAGAAATCTCTTGTTGCAGCGAAAAAAAGAGGCCTACCCTTGTAAATGTTTAATGGAAGTGTCAGTTAACTCTGGATCAGCTGTTTGTAATGATGACGTGTCTGCCAAACTGCATCAAAGGGGACGCTATTCATTGAAATATGAATGTTTTAGATACTTTTTTATGTCAATTTCATAGGTATCCACATTGACACTTTTATATCTTTCACCCTCTCCCAAAAGGACAGAGGGTGACCCTCTTCTTCCATCTCCCCACACACAAGGCAGACCCCACCACAATTCAAGTGGAAATGAAAACGAACGGGAATCACTACAAATGTCTAGTAATGACCTGTTCATGACATTATTAACAATATATTAATAAAAAATTAGATTGGCTATTGAAAAACCTTTTTCTAGCTTCTATAGTTTTAATTTACACAGCCTGCGTCGTCTTGGATTTACCACACATTTCCCACCAGGCTCTGCTAAAAGTCGATAAGATTGGAACAGAATATAATTAAATATTAGTCTGCTAATATATTTGTAGTGTCTAAAGCTCCAAATACATCATTGTATGTTATCTCCAGCTGTTCTATATGGCGCATTCAATTATAAAATGGGTGCATGTATCGCACTTAAAGCATCTGCTAACACATTTAGCCAACATGGGTGTTGTTGTGCGGAATGGTTAATCATGAAGCAAAATATTAAGCAGTCATAAAAAGCTGTTGTAAATCTTTCAAATGTCCATTATTATTACTATCAAGCTAATTCATGTTGACTGGTGGCGAATAACATTTTCAATAATACAGACTACTGGTTTGCTTCGTATTCTTTTTTCTGTGTCTTTATATGCACCACTTATACCAAAGGCAATTCCTCGTAGGCCCTATGTGTAAACCTACTTGGTAATAAAACCGATTCTGACTCTGATTCTGAGACTAGAAGCTACATTATATTGTGTAAAGATTTGCTTTTATGTCAAGCAGGTTAATTAACACTACTGCATATTTCTAACACCCAACATTTTGTTGGCAGAAGTTGTTAACGTTTAGGGAAGAAAGTCCCAGGCTTAACTCACAATGGCTCAAACTTTGGCATTGTATTAAGTTAATTTCACAACATTGGTCACATTTCAGTATCAAGGGTTTCTGAGATTATCAGAATATATTATTGAACATCAATATTATTGGACTGGTTGAAATGTTGATGTTGGGCTGATTTCATGTGTTTTATTGTTAGGAGATTACAGGCCTTTTAAATTCGAAGTACTACATAATGTCAGCGGACATGTCACTGTTTTGACAGACAGTTCTAGTGAGTTGAGTGAGAGAGTGTCATTCTGATTGGTTTGGAGTCGGATGGAGGGAGGCTCCTGGGATATCGACGGGAGAGAGCTAGCGGAGTTGTGTGTCTTAGAGTCAATGCACCTGAGTTTCCTTGTTTTGTGTGGTTACGGCCCATAGTAACCTGTGTTCAGTGACTAATACATTTGTGGGGCAAAGAGAGATAAACTCTCATTGAGTTCCTGTACCAAGACCCTAGAATATATTAGATTCTAGTCTACAAAACGCTGTCTTTTAGCACTTTCATTTTTTTCCCTCAAACATCATTTTTGACAATGTGATATGTAAATGCATAGATGTCTTACTTTGTGATGCAAGATCAAATCAAAATAAAAAAACTTAAGGAATGATGATTATAATTGATTGTTCATCTCAAAAATATACTTGTGTTGTAGAAAACACTTGACTATGGCCCTGAATGCTGCTCTTGATCGCAGCTTTATCCTGTTGTGTGGGACTTACCCTGTCCTGATTACTGCCCTATTCTGTTAACTAGGTCCTCCACTTAGCAATCAGTTGGTCCATCCCAGTACACACACTTCCTGTCTTGTGTACTTGAGTGCAAGTTCATAAGCTGCAGTAGGCAAATGTGTCCCACGTCATAAAAAGGCCAACACACATTGCACTTGATGCACACTTCACCTTATAATGCTTTGGCACAGTATTCAGAGATATGTGTATCTCACAACTTACCACAGTATACTGCAGTCCAGTTGTTGGCAGTAATGTATCTATAAGCAGGTTTCAGGGCCAAATAATCAACATACATGTTTGTACATAGCATAACCTTATTGTTATGAGGTAATACTATGCTCCTCCTAATAATTTTGCATTGTCACAACATGAAAATGTAACTTATTGTCCAATATTATAGATTGAAAAACTCAAGCAAGTCTAACGAGTCTTATAAATTATCTTCACGCAGCACAGAAATGGACAGAAATCAGTATCTGACCGGAATGGTAGAATAAATACATCATAAAATGTAAAACTAGCCTGCCCTTAAAAAAAAGTAAATACATTTTGTGATATTGTGTTCATGACATTAAAATTAGCAAAAAAACAACTCAAAAGCGACCATGTATACGATAGTGCAGCTTCTGGTTCAACATCCCCTCCTCAGCAATACCTTTATTGTACATCAGACTTGACAGACTTCTAAAGAGCTGCCCACTCAGCATTCTGATTCACACTTATTACTCTTGCCTTGCAGAAGTCACTTTGTATGGATGCTGACAGGGGAGACAAAGTGTATGTGTGCTGATTGTGTAAACACTCCAACAGTAACTCCTCTATTGACAGGTCAAAGGGCGGGGAGTCGTGTGAGGCTGATGGCCATCTGGTTACACCATCGGCCCATAAAACTTAACTGTTAGGCAAAATGAATGTAATGCAAAAAGTCTAATTATCTCTGAAACACAATTCCTTTAGAACTTTATGACCAAATTTTGTCATGGAATCAGTCATGTAGCATTTGAAGGGAAGGGTGATATTATTTAATCATAATTTAAATATATTGTATTTTTTATTGTGTATACTCGTGCACAATGTCTACACATTTGCCGAAGAACCACTCCAAGGCTTTTCATAAGAGCTTGCAACTAACATCTATTGTCATTATTAAATAATCGCTGGTCTATAATATACAAGAAAACAGTAAAAAAATGCTGTTCCATGTCCAAAACTTCCAAAACGTTGATTTTGCACCAACAGACTCCCCCTTTGTCTGGTGTAAGGGTATAATGTATTAAGATCTACAGGAAGTATTTATTAGTAGTGTGTTAAATACATACTCTACTGTTATACCGTTCACGCTGTTAGCCACTAGCGAGCGACTCAGCTATCGCCATGTTGAGAGCTGTGTGGAAGAAATCCCTCAGTCATAGATATGCTCGGATTTTTTATTTAAAGGGGACCTATCATGCAAAATGCACTTTGTGATGTATTTTATACTTAAACATATGTGTCCCCAGTGCGTCGGGGAACTCACGCAGCATCAGAAAATAAAACCCTCTCTCTTTTCCTCCGTACCCAAATCTTTTAAAAACAGGGGTACAACGAGCGGATACAGATTTGCTGCCGATCTGACGTCAAATCGGCGGCAGACCCACAGAAAGTTGCTATCAGAAACAATGCCTGCCGTGTTTTGGACGTAATCTCGTCTTTGTTTACATTAGCAAGCCTCACTAACACTCAGAGCTAACCTGTACTGTAGAGCACATGTGTTTTTAAAAAGCAGGAAATGAAAAAAGAACTCGCCTTGTGATAAACCCGCAAGAGAAAAAGCATTTGAGCTTCATACTGTTTCAGAAAGAATCCTTGATGTGGTTTAGAACAGGATGGCGTTTTATCACAGCAGAATTTAACTTTATCTCCGGTAGAATTCTGATCAGGCGTTAGCTCCGCCTCCTCTTTTCTTTTTTTAAAGCTAAGGACCCAAAATCCGCGTTTCTCTAACAGGGCTGCAAAAGAGGGGTATGAGCAGTATGAGGCATGGCTACAATGGGTGAACTGTTTGGTATTTTAAGCAAAACACTTCACAGACATGTTTTGTATAGGTATGGCCCTACAATATATGTTTCTAATATAGCATGATCGGTCAACTTTAAGCATCTCTTAAGAGGATGATTTGCACCAATCGAACACAAAACCTCCTTTGCAGTCCAACCTTATTTATTGCTCATTTTAATGCAGGTTATAGAACACAACGCATAGCAAAAACCTTGATGCATGCTCAGAAATGCTGTAATATAAATTGGCTGAGTTCATTACTATGGAGTAAACAGATGGATTGTGTTGAAAAAATGCTTTTGCATTAAGTTTTTCCTTGCAGTTGTGTATAAGTAAAGTAAGCACTGAAGTATGCCCTCGCTCTGGGAAACATCACAAACTCAACATCATTTCCGAGCCTTCGCACAAAGATGTGTTCATTAGTCTCGAGGTCTACGACTCTCCCTCTTCTACTTGTGAGAAGCTCTCAGATCTCTGCGCTTTGCTTATTATTCCTACCTGAATAAGATCAAATACGTGGTACGCATGCAAATAATGTCATGATGTGTCACATTGTGAAGTGGGCATCTATAATACATGCTCCGTCAAGCTGAGGATGTGCGAGTCCTAACGCCGGTTATTTTTGTCTGCCGCTCTCACACGGCTCATTCTGTCGAGATGTAACGGGAGGAGGAACGACATCTCCCTGCAGAGGGACTGATAGACAGACAGGAGCAGGGAGGAGATATAAATAAGTTACTGGTACGATGACCCCGTGTTCTCAGGTTCAGTACACATTGTATTTGCCGGTGTTCAACACATGCATGATATGTCAGGTTCTGCTTCAATAGCTCAGTTCCTTCACATACCAGGCAGCTGTCATATGCTGTGATCTTACTTGTGTTTTTTTATATGGTAGTCTTAGGCTTATAGACTTCATAGCAACAATCTTATGTCCCTCTAACTTTACTTTACTTACATTAAGTACTTTATGGGTCAGATATCAAGGAGCACCAGGAGCAACAGGAAGCTGTTTTTGGCACAAATAAACCGTCAGATAAACCCTCCCTTTTATACCTGCCTGGCACCATTCAGTGGACAGACAAAGACAGTGACCAGCTGGTGAACATAGAGAAGTATTAAAGAGCCAGATGTTTTCCTCATGAGTATGTTTCCACTTAAGGAAAATAACCCGGAGCTTAAAGAATAATTCACATTATTTACTTACAATCATCAGCAACTACTTGCCACACAAGCTAAGAAGAGTGGCCTATCAGTTAGTTAAAGGGATAGTTTTAATTGTTTGATTTTGAACAAGTACCTCACACTTCAGCGTTTTACCTAGATTAGCGTACATAAAAAGATTTTTAAGAGGCCCTATTATGCTTTGGGGTTTTCCCTTTCCTATAGTGTGTCATATAGATGCTGTGCATTTACATTACATTACATAACATGTCACTTGTTAGACGCTTTTAACAAGTGACATGTTAAATACTCTGGGCAGCCCCCACAGGAGCAATTTGGGGTGAAGTGTCTTGCCCAGGGATCAACGCACTATTCCACTGAGCCACAGCCTCCGTTACATGGTCTACAAAGTCCAAAGACCCAAACTCCCCACCCCCCCTATACCTGAAATGCCTCCATTAGACTCCTTTGTTTGTTTCCGTAACCTAATGACAACACTATGTAACACTAGTGCTTAAATTGGCTAGCTCTCCAACACATTGTACATGATAGGCTAAGGTGCGGGACATCTATAGGCAGTTGACCAATCAAAACAGAGACAGACAGCTAACCAATCCGAGCAGACTGGGCTCTGGTTTCAGACAGAGGGTGAAAAGAGGTGCTGCTGTGAATCTGAAAATTAGCATGTCCTCTCTAAACTGAACCTGCATTTGTGGAAAGACCTTGTGCCCACATGTGATTCTAACCGCAATACATTGTTTTTCGAGGGAGGACCAGGCATGAATTGACATTGTCCCTGTGTGGTTACTTGGTGCAACTTTGAATTAATTTATTCTTATCTGCACAAATGTAGTCAACTGAAGAAAGAAGCAGCACAGCAGTCAAATAACCTGATACTAATCAGATTAAGACTTGCAAACATGGCATTTTTTAACAAGGTTACAACAGTTGGAGAAGACAGATGTTTTTATTCTGGTGACAATCTAAAAGCATTTAATCATATCAGGATAAGACACAGTTGAAACAGTTGATTTGTGATGATTACATTTGATCAGGAATCTAAGGAAAAATAACAGGAGTGACTTTGTACGGCTTGCTAGAGCAATTTAGAGAATGCACACATTCACCTTGACAAGAGTGGAGAGGAAACAACTAGCCAACTTGAGAAAAGAGAAATACTTAGTTACCAACAAAACGCCATGAGTATTGGGAGGTTTTCATTTCTTTCCTGTCATTATTTCAAAGTCCTCCCTCAAGGACAAAGTGTGATTTCACAACAACTCTTGAATCTGCTCCAAACACTATAAATGTGTTTGAATAAGCAAAAATGAGACACACACCTTGTTGAACCAGCAAAAAGAAAGCACAAGAACTGATTCATAGCAGCTATAGATCACTTGATGAAAAAAACCAAATATACTATATACAAAATCAATCATTGAAAAACAAAAACGTTTAAAAGATAAACAACCCAAAGAACAGTTACAATAATGTTCAATAAGACACACAAATGACACAAGTAATTTTAAATAGATTTAACATCAAACTTCTCAAAAAGGGTGTAAT
>CALSBZ010038472.1:0-11872 GCA_943591055.1 Gobionotothen gibberifrons | reverse complement strand
AACTTCCTCTCGTTCAACTTCTACTGAATAAACCTCAAGTTATTTTGGCTAAATGATTTTCTCCCTCTCCTCTTCCTCCTTTAGGCGCAGCGTTCCCGTTATCCGGCCGCCTTCCTGGCACCTGACGAAGCTTTCGGAGTTACCCCTCCCTCCCCCTCCTCCTCCTCCATCACCTCCTCCTCCTCCACCCTGCCTCCCCCCCACAGACTCCCCTCCTCTCCCCCCTCCTCCCCCTCTGTCTGCCATGCAGCTCCACCCCGGCCCCTTCACACTACCCTGGCTCTCCACCGACAACAGGTGAGCAGTCAATTCAAATTCAAAGGTTCAAATGTTTTATTGTCACATGCACAAAGCTACGGTGTAACCTCCCACAATGCAACATATATAATAAAATACAACATCGTTTGTTGATCAAGGCTTATTGTGATGAAGGGTTACATCATGTTGTGAATAATTACTTTAAACTCAATTAGAGTGACTATTTTAATCAGAAAGTGTTATTGTCTTCAAATGAATAAATCAAAATGTTTTTATTTGAAGCTCTTAATCTCTGGTTTTAGGTCACAGTCTTTGAAAAACATGATTTACATTTCATTCAACATTAAGTACCGTAAATTCTGGACTATTAAGCGCACCTGTATATAAGCCGCACCCACTGGTCGGTCACCAATTGTGGGTAGCGTGGCTGAGCGCCAGCCAATCAAATCCCGTTTCTGAAAATCTGACAGCTCAAGTCCTAGCCAATCAAACCGCGTCTAAGCTGGGAGAGATATCCCGCCGTTCATTTCTATATTTCAAAAACAGATGGATGATAAACTAATTATCGCCGTAGCAAATCACCCGGGACGGGGCGGGACATTCATGTGATTGGTTGTTGGTTGCGGGGCTCGAATAAAATCCCCAAGCTTCAGACACGCCCAGCTCCAAGCTTTTTTTGAAGCTGTAGTGTAAGCCGCGATGTTCAAAGCGTGGGGAAAAAGTAGCGGCTTATAGTCCGGAAAGTACGGTAGTTCAATTTAAAATAAGGAATAACATATATTATAAGTAGTAGCAGCGAGCCCGATTGTCGATTTCCAATGATTTAATGTAATTGTTTGCCTGTCTGGCCGTTGTAATCGAGCTCTTTGAAGATCGGAAAATCCACGGTTTTCTTACATTTCTGATCGGATTGGCAAAAACTTCGGAATTTGTATTGACAGCCAATCAAATGACAGCTTTGTTTTCCCCCAAAAGTGGGCGGAGCCGTACTGACGTAGGTGTTACTCTCATGTATTGTAAATTAGAAAGTATCAGAATCTTTATTCAACATTTTTTTTTTTTGGGAAATTGGATTTCGTTGCTCCATTTTAGAATGAAAAATATTATAGTTAAATAAAAAAAGTAGTAATATTTAAATTAAAGGTGGGGTAGGTAATTCACTTCAGAAACACTTGTTATATTCCATGGAATGCTCTTAACATCCCGATAGCAATGAATACAAAAAAAATGTCATCTGTGGAAGCCGTAGTACTTTAAAAAGTACGAGCAATCATCTGAGCCGGCCCGGCTAAAGTAACTGGATGGCCTACCTGCCTGTCAGCCTTCCATCTGTGCACTAACTTATCTCATGCCCTCATTGGTCATGTGCGCGTCCGTGTGTGTTGGAGGAGGGGCTCTGTGAGGAAGTCTGAAGGAAGGGGCAGTTGTGTACTTTCAAATTCTAGCGCACTCGAGCTGGTTTCTCCATTCTTACCTACCATACCTTTACGATTTAAAAGTTGAGTATGAATGTGCAATGAAAGAAATATGTATATACAACAAATAATAAGAAATAGTAGTAACTGCATAAAAAGTTGTACAACAGCAAGTAAAAGTATATACATAGAAACAATCCAAACGTGCCTGATGTGCAGATTTAAGCACACAGTGAGTCATTCTGTGTGTTTAAGTCAAACACAGTGAGCGGATGACTCCATCGGTCGTCGGCTGAAAGTCACTGGCGGGCGGGGGGGGTTTTGGTAACCAGGAAGCAGGTGACATCACCGTGTTTAAAATCAACACTTCTGCCCACGCAGGAAGCCCATTGGTCTATTTTTGGCTTCTATTTAAACATTCCGAAGTGATAACCAATCAGATCTGTTCTTTGTCCGTCTGTCTCCGGTGGGTGACGTTGGTTTTTGACGTTCCCTTTAATTTGACGAGGTTAAATCAAATGGTCTTATTTCATCTTCGAATATGATTTTTTGGATGGAGGACAGAACATGACATAAGTATAAATAAATAAATAAATGTGTAAATACATGTATGAAGAAATACGGGAATACATTTATTTATTTATAGTTGTGTAGGCTTTTTAATCCCATGTCAGGATGATGAATTGACGTCATAAAATCTCTTAAATAATCTCATTTTAAAAGCCTGAAGTCCAATAAAAGACTGGAGTGATTAATCCATTTTTAAGTTGGTTACACACCTCGATATGACATGGATATTTTTATATAATTGCGTAACCATTAGGACAATAGGCTGAATTGTCCATTCTTTGTATTACAGCATGATCTCACAAAGCTGAAGTGTAACCCTTTAAAGGAAAGAGGAAGTTACCACAGTCTGTGTATTGACTCACAATAAAAATAGTCTTTGTTAGTCAGCTTCACGGTGGATGACGTCAGCGCCTTGTATTCATTTTGATAGGAATCAGTGATATAATGCACCCCGATTAGATTGAATGGTCCCATGAGGATTAGATAGCAGTGTATGTTTGTGTTTTTGTGTGTGTGTGGGTCTTTTATTCCCACTGTTTGTCTTACACACACACACACACACACACACACACACACATACACATACACAGAAGCATCTGATGAGGAGGCAGCTCCCGGCATAACTCTGGACAATGGCATGTGACTCCCAGAACATGTGGACAAAGAGAGGAAGACATTCAATAAACTGTGTGAAGTAGAGGGACATTTTGTACAGGCTGTTTTTATGGAAGTACTTAAACAAAATATGCAAGTGTTTGAGGAAAAAAGACACCAGTTTCTGAGCTAAACTGCTTATATTTTTTGAACTATTGAGCTGGGTTTTCTGAACACACATGCCCCATCGTGTACAGTAGTTGTGTGTGTGCGTTATCTGTGTCAGCCCTCACACTCACATGGTCCACATTTGACGTTTGATTGGGCGGCAGTGACTGTCATTTCCTGTCCAGCTCCCGTCTCATTTCCTCTGTTCCTCTCTCTGTCACCCAGGTCAAATCTATACAACAGCCCATCCTTTTTCATTCATTGCTCACTTCCTTTAAAGACAGTTTCTCATGCAGATAATCACGCTTTTTCCCACTAGTATCAATGTGAAACTGCTGTGTTTTACCTTTCAAGGCAGCCGTTGTTTTCCATTTAAAGCAGTTCTTGAAACTTGCTGAAACACTTGCTGTGCATTGAATATGCCTCATACCTCATTCACACCAACGCAACTCCGGTTCAAGCTCCGTGCTAGAGCTTTTCAGGTTCAGAACCGGTTCTTCGGTTTAGCTCCGGCTCTTTTCACACCGCCCAGAGTCCGACTGGTGCTGCTTCATTGCGTCATCGTTTGCGTCATGACGTAACCGTTTGCGTGCCTGCTTCATAAAGCCAAACCGAGCGGAAACCCCTCACAGCTCACACCGACAACAACAACAATGGCCGATTGTGCTCCAGCTTCCTCTGTACCTCTTCAGAAGACCAGAAGGTAGCCAGTAGGTAGCTGGTCTCTTCAGTGGACCACTGCTGCTTGTTACGTTTCTCCATCGTTGTGTACAAACTGGATTAAACGCGGGCTTCTTGTTGTTGTTCAGGAGTTGATCCCGCCCCTGCCCCCGCCTCGACCTAAGCGGTGCTTTTGCTCTAGCCGGACAATTTTTTGGTGCTTGAAATGAACCGGATTCCGGAGCTAAGAGGCTGCTCGGCTGCGGTGTGAACAGGAAAACCCGGTGCTTTTCAAGCTCCAGCTCTGAACCGGCCCTGAAACACCGTTGGTGTGAATGAGGCCTAACAGACGTGTCAGATTATCAAAACTAAGTGCTATGCGGGGAAAATTTGACTTTTGCTATCCTCTTTACAATAATATTATCAGAAAGAATAGACTTGACGTTCATGGAGATAGATTAAACAAGTTTCAGGAGCAAAAGGTTGCCAAACAAAGCCCATTCTTTTCTAAAACATCGAAGAATTCCTTGCAAAATTGATGTAATATAAAAACAATATTTGTAATAAATGGGCTTAAGCATCCAAAACCACTTTCATAGATTTTATTTACATAGTGCAATAATGATGAGTGCATAATTACCTACACAAATTCTGCAGACCACTAAAACATATCTGAGCACATAATCATATTTTTAGAAGATGACCTCGTGGTGAAACACTTTCTAAGATCAGTTTTCAGATCTTTCAATGGATCGTAAACCATAAATACCAGCCCAAGGATATTCTGCCGGTTACTCGTTTCACATCAAAGCCCTTTTAGAAATGTCTTTCTTCTCCAACCTCTCCTCTGTCTCCTTGGCAACTTTCCCTATTGTTTGAATAAGACAGCACAGAAATACAAAGGGAGAGTTACCACTCGCGCTTTTTTTATAGGGAAAAATACCACAATAAAACGAAAATGACATTTTTGTTGGATTCTCAAAGGGAATTGGATTTCAACCAGTGGGTGCCCCTACCTTCTGGATTTACTATCCATACTCCCATTCCCTCAGCTCTACTTACGCTGGAAAGAACTCACTTTCATTTTGTCTTATGTGGTTTTCTTAAGAAGTTGATATTGTTGGGAAAACCATTCTTTCTGTTTTCTTTTTACTCAATTTATTTGTCTTTTTTCTGGCATTTCTAACCCTAACCCTTATACAGTGAGCAGTGTTTCCCATAGAATTGTATTCTATTTGTGGGGGCACCCCCCGGCAAGAAAAGCCAAAGGCCCCTTAACCTATTCCGGTGGCCCACGCATCCACCCCCCCTCAAATAAGAAAATACATGCGAGTTCATGGCTACTGTAGACAACGTTCTGTGTTGCGTTGTTAATGAGTGAGACACACCGGAGTTGAGGATCTGTGGGGTTTATTCTCCCAAAAATATAATTTACAATTTAGGCATTTAGCCTTATTCCAAAGCGACTTACAATGACCAATCACAGGGACATTCTCCCTGGAGTAACCGAGGGCTAAGTGCCTTACTCAAGGGCACACTAGTAGTGGTGTTCCAGGCGGGATTTGAACTCGCAACCTTCCGATCATCAGCCCACCTCACTATCCATTACCGCACCTTCCACACAGCGGCGTGCGTTGACGCTTCACCATTCACTTTGAATGGGGTTACGTCACTTTTCGCCGAACTGCATTGTGTGAAGCGAAGCGGAGCTTTGCTGGCGTGGCTCGCTGCAAAAGTTGAGCAATGTTCAACTTTTGAAGCCTCGGCAGAAGCGTCAGCCAATCGAATCATATGCCAGTACAAGCTCGAGCCAATCAAACCGCTGCTTGTGTGTCAGGGGCGGGAGATTCATGTGATTGGTTGTTGGTCGAGTTTCAGACACGCCCACCGGCAAGCTTCAACGCACGCCGCCGTGTGGACGGACCGTTAGAGTCTCCAAATGTTTAATAGAAAAAAAGAAGTATTATTTTTATTTTATTTTTTTTATGAGGTCCATTTGTGGCGGACGATATTTAATTGTGGTGGCCCGCCACAAATAAATCAATGTATGGGAAGCACTGGTGAGAATGAGAGGGGAACAGAGGAGAGGGTTATTTGAACAACAATCACTGTGATTGCATACTAAGCAGTTGTTGAGGAGAAATATCTTCCCTTGCTTTTTCTTGAGGTTTGAAGGTTTTTGGGGATTTCTTTCCATATCTGAAAAAGGATAGCAGGTGCCATATGTTGGAAAAAGTATGTTGGAAAAAAACGTCATTTTGGATTGCATTCATATTTGATGCTAAGGAGATGGGACAGCAAGAATCCACATGAAGAAGAATGGAACGAAACGAGGAAGAGAGGAATCAAGGGGATAGCTTTGAGATTTTGACTTCAGGCATTTGGAATTGATGAGGAGGAAATCCCTCACCGCCTTAAGAGGCTTCCTCTGAGGGTCTTTGAAAACACATGGGGCTGCCGTGGATCTTCGGCTCACGACTGATAGAAAACAGATTCCCCAGCTGCACAGTTCAAAAGTTATGTTCCAGAACGACACACTTTATACGTCTCGAGGGGGATACCGCAACTTGTCACTTGAAAAATAAAAGATGACTTATTTTATGTAGTTTCTCAATAGTTTTTTTTTACCACTGTTGTAGGAATGGTTCCGATTTTTCACTATAACATGTCAAAAGTCAATGACAACAAGTGCCAATTGGAAGTTTCCTGAGACCAAAGTGACATCACAAAGCGATCTTTTACTTTCTGACTACGCAAAGTGTTCCCAATGGCTTACATTGCGTCATCAGAAGGTGTACGCAAAGGGTTGCATGATGTCTGCAGTTGTTCGGTAATATATTCAAGCATTTAAACGACAATTAATTTGATGTTCTTTGTCTTTGCAGTGACTTACAGTGGGGTCAGCTGTCCAGACCTTACTCCTCCACGGATCGAAGCAGTTCCCTGGGCTCCATGGAAAGCTTAGACACACCAACACCCACACCGCAGACATACTCTGACTCCCATATTTCCCCCGTCGACCCCACCCTCTTCAACAACAAAAGAGACTCTGCCTACAGCTCATTCTCCGCCAGCTCAAACACATCTGACTACGCAACGGTGCCACTAAGGCCCGGTGAAGCCTGCTCCATGGATAACCTCCTGCAGGGGCTGGGGCCATCTTGTCAAGGCTACCCTGTCGGTGATACCTCGACCCTGGGCAGTTCATCGAGCGAGGCCCCGGATGACTTGCAGCTTATTGTTCTCAAGTCCAGGTCGCTCACCAGGCCGAGATCTAAAAACGTTGAGATAAAAGAGAGGCCTTCCTCCTGCTGTTATGAGGAGGAGCGGAGGGGAGGAGACTTTGGGATTATAAGAAATGGAGAAAAAGCAGCTGAGAGAAAGATGAACCCTCCTCAGCCTCCGACCAGGAAGGACAGTTTTAGGGCAACTCGGAGTCGCCCGAACGCCGCCAACAAACGTTGCGTCTCTGCTCCCATGGACATTTCCAGCGTTCCCTTTTACCAGGAAGTCAAGTCCTCTCTGAATGTTGAATCAGGAATTCAAAATGGCTTCCCTGCACCAGAGGAATGTGGTGAGAACTTTAAAGAGGATACGTTGAACTCGCACTATATCCAAAGACAGACTGAAGACATTAGACATATCCGATGTGATATCAGTGCTAATAAAGACTACAATACAGAAACCACCTCAGAGACGTCCTCCCTAGTCCCCATGACTTCTCCTTGTCCTGCCTCCTTACCTGCCGAATCCTCCATGGATGCTCAAGAGCGATCTCGTATCACGCACTCAGAGATCAAGCACTCCCCGACGGGGCTTCACCGGCACAGCGCCCCCGCTAAACTCCTCGCTACACAGCTCCAGTTATTGGACTGTGATAGTGACGGATCTTCATTGGAGCCTCGCAATCCGTCGGATACTTCTGATCCCTCCTTGTCCTCGTCTAGCAGCCAGTGGTCTTATTCATCGCTCCAGCCCACGAGGGAAGACCAAGAAACTTCCCACAACCACCCCAACGGACCGTCAAATAAATGGGGAGGTAGCCGTTGCTCAACCCCGGGATCTGTGTTCTTGGAAGATGATGAGGAGAGGCTGAATGGAACCACAGTCGAGCATCACCATCCTTGGGGCCGATCAGCGAGTGTCCCTGGGGACCCAACTGGATCGTCAATCAAGGGACAGTTGAGCTCAGACCAGATACTAGAGAGAGATTTCCAGCCTCTTAGTGCTGCTGCTAGTATGGATACTTTACTGGAAGAGCAGAGAGCAGTGGATAGAGGTAACATTGAGGAGAGTGTAGTAGGAGAGGACATGAAGAGGTCCCAGGCGTCTAGGAACCATCGCAGGAACCGCCGTCGCAACGAACGATTCGCGACCAACCTCCGTAATGAGATCCAGAGGAAAAAGGCCCAGCTTCAGAAGAGCCGGGGCCCAGGAGGGTTGCTCTGTAGTGGGGAAACTGTGAAGGAGGAGGAAGGTCCAGACCTCAATGAGGAAGGGGACGACCAAGACCTGCCTGTCCAGGAAAGGATTACCAAAGTTGCATTCGCCCGACCTGTCAGTCCCCAAATAGATGCCATCGCCACAGCACCGGTCGAGAAAGCAAGTGATGTTTTGCAGTCCACAAGCTACACTCAAGACAACAACCTATCCAGGTCCGTGCAGATTGTGGACCCAGGAGTGCCACATTTTGGTGTTGGCGTCCGAGTGGTGGAGGAACCGGCTCCTGCTGGTAAAGCCCGTCGCTGGCGTTGGACCCCGGAGCACAAACTCCAACCAGAACCCGAACCAGAACGACGGTGTAGAATCTTGGATAAGGATCCGTTGGGGCTCACAGGATCACGGCATGGGGTTTGTGCCTTCTCATCTTCATCCTCATCCTCATCCTCATACACTCGCTCCTCTTCTCGGAAGGACGAGACCGAAATCCTTCCGTTCGCCGATAGAATGAAGTTTTTCGAGGAGACGAGCAAGAGTATTTCCGGGCTTAATATGTCGAGTCGGAGGCAGAAAAAACCCGTCCAACAATCGGAGCACCAGGGAGGGGAGATTGGTCAACACCCAACCCAGAGAAGATACTCCTACCAGGGGGGACTTCTGCAGGAAAGCGACCTCCTTTCAAACTCTGTGGAGGCCAGGAGGCTTTCTATGAGTACCAGCAGGGAGAGGCAGAAGGAGAAGGAGAGAGAACAAGCGAGGGAAAGGGAGGAGAGGGCAAGGGAACGAGAGAGGGAAGAGAGGCTGAGAGAAAGGGAGAGGGATTTAGAAATGGAGAGGGTAAGGCTGAGGGAGAGGGAACGAGAGGAGAGGGTGAGACAGTGGGAAAGGGAACGAGAGAGGGAGTTGGAGAGGGAGAAGGACATGGAGAGGGCCAGAGAGCAGGAACGTCTCACAAAAGAAAGAGAGGGAGAGCTGAAGAGGGAGAAGGAAAGGGAAGATGCTCAGCTCAGCTCACATCAGGAGTTGTATGGCGTCAAAGACAGAAATCAAGACTTCCAACACATCTTCCAGCCAAAGCCTCAGACGTTCTCCCATAGCCAAACCCAGAATCAAGTCCCTCGATCGGCTTTCCATCCCGTCAACACCCCAGCTCAGCCAATGGAGAGCCAGCAACCACTTCAGCAGGGACACACCACGAGGAGCTACACACCCACAGAGGTAAGAGTGCTCATTCAAACATGCATCATTCGCAAATTCTGTTTCCCCCCATTGATCAAAGACACGTGCCGGGTTTTTCACGGGTCATGAAGGAGTCAGGGGTCGCCGGGGTTAGCTCTCTGTAGAGTTTGCTTTCCTGGGATCTGGATTATAAACTTGTCTCTGTCAGGTTTATGGACACAAAGAGACAGAGAGTGATATGTGGCCTGAAAGAGTAGATGATAGAGATCTGGAGTGAGTTGAAGTTTTGGCCAGTTGCCATTTGGTCTTGAAATACATTCACTCAGAGGTGAGATTCATATCACTTTATGATTTATTGAAGTGGCACAAGTTTGTTTTTCTAAATAAATTAGACTGTCCTGGTTGATAATTTGTGTATAGGGGTTGGTACGCTGTTGCCGGGCAGGATACATCTCCCTCCCATGCTTTTAACTAGCACTTGTATTTTCTGTCAATAACTTAACTTAATTGTTAAATTGTTGGAACAAAGGGTGGCCTGCAACCAAACCATTATTGTCAACACATCTGATAATAGGGCTGCTCAATTGTATTTTAATCGCGATTACGATTATGGCTTGCAGCGATTACGAAAACAACAATCGAAATAAAACGATAATTTTTTTGTTTTGGTTTTTCAGTTGAATTATACTTAAAGTTCAGGGTAATCAACCAATAGTAATTCTCCAACAAATGGATATTTTCAAAGTCAATGAATAATCGCATTTAATAATCGCAATTACAATTATTGACCCAAATAATCGAGATGATGATTTTTGCCATAATCGAGCAGCCCTATCTGATAAACAAATATCGGTACCACTTTACAATAAGACTACCTTTATAAAGGGCTTACGAATAGTTTGCAATTAATTTATTAATTAGGTTGTGAACACTTTATAAATCATGAATAAGCTTTTATAAGACATGAGATAAACAGGGCGACTGTGACCGGCTGCTTGCCAAATAGTGAGCCCACATGTATCTGTACTGCTAAGCCTTATATTGGCTACCTAGCTTACTTTGTCTCCTTCATCAGCCAGCATCCTTGGTGTCTGTTGCTCACTGAGTTGATTCTCGCTAAGTAGCCAATATAAGGCTTAGTCAAATAGTGAGCCTGTGTTGATATGTTAGAACTGTATGAACTATAAATGGTTCTTAATGATTAATAAAGTGTTTACAACCTCATTCATAACTTAATTATAAACCCTTTATGAATTCTTTATAAGCGTAGTCTTATTGTAAAGTGGAACCCAAATATCTATAGTCGAGCCACTTTTGCATCACATTGAGACCTGAAAACCTGATTTTTAAACCATCAATCTTGTTGGGACATAAACACGTTGTAATTGCAGCCATTAACAAGTATGTTTACAAGGCAAACAGATCGCCAGCAAGCAGGTCTGCTGAGCTGAATAACAGCCTGTGACCCTGCCGCACTGAAACCAAGTAACGCCTCCCAGAGAGCAAGATAAACTGTACAGCTTGCTGAAATCAGACTGCGGTTTGGGTCTGAGCTTAAATGACCACTGGAGACTGAAAACTATCTTTAAAACCAGAAAGGGTATTGAGTGGTCACACTTGGACGGTGGAGTAGCAACTCGCTCCAAGTTCTCCGTGGTTGAACGGTTGGTTTGTAGTCGATCCTCGCATCCTGCATGCGGTCAGAGTCTGAAGCTCTCACTGAACATTCAAATAGCTCCTGGAGCTGAGAGAGATTGGGCAACAGCGGCGAACACTTGTGTCAGCGATAATAGCAGCGTTGGGTTACTTTGTCTACCACATGTTTATTCGAGTGTCTTGGCGGGGGGTGCAGCCCTCGGTCTAAACGTTTGACTCTTCTGTGAACTTCAGCCCATTAGTAACCTTATCATGTGACCCCGTGCAAAGCTAAACTGACATTAGCCTTGGCCTCGATGTACCCAGCAGATATGTCGTGTTGTTTCCCTGTGTTTTTAGAGGCCTCAGGGGAGCCTTTAACCCCGTCCTGCCCCCCCCATGTTGGGATCCTTTTCAAATGAAAGGTTGTTGCTTTGATGGCACACAGATAACCCCATGCGTTGAATTCCTGTTTCATATCTGCAGCTGACAACGTCCAATATTTATAACGCTAACAGATGTTCTAGATGGACGAAAGGGCTGTGATAAGACACATCGAAATACACTCGTGCCAAACGTACATATCAAGACGTACATGTCATCTCTCACGATACAATCCAAACACACAGTTCCCAATTTTGAGTAAAATTCAGTTCATTCATGTTTGTTTTGGGAAGGATGTAGAAATGTAACTGGCTCCTTACATTATTATTCTTTGTGGTCTGTCACTCAATGGGCTCTTTCCTTATGACATATTAGGAAATGCTTACATTAGATTTTATTTATTTTCATTACACGTCATTTTCTTAAAGGAAAGTATGGAAAACATTGTATACCCAATGCTCATATTCAAAATGAAACACACAATTACAAATCATGTATTACATGTTCAATGTATGTTTTGTTAGTTATGCAATTGTTTTAAAGTTAAGCCAAAAAAAGCCATATTAGGT
>CALSBZ010038468.1:0-13331 GCA_943591055.1 Gobionotothen gibberifrons | reverse complement strand
CAGAGCAGTGTGTAAAATATATATCACTCAGTGTAACAGGCCTACTCTCTTTATTTGCTGTAGTTTTTAGTAGATATCTACAAGCAAAGAGTCGATATTTTTCTAAAACCATTTAGTGCTTCACATAATAAAATACACAACGGCTGTAGCCTGATTATGCTTTAGGAGCTGTAGGTGTGTGTGGTATAGAGTGTGCGTAGGTGCAGCGGACAGACAGGTCTCTGCTTACTTTTAATACTTGTAAATACAACTTTTGGCCCGTAATTTATGTTCCTCATTGTAGCGACCAGAGGGGGGGGGGATATATGTCTCTGATGGTGTTACGTTATTATGAGAGTGCTCTGTTTGATTCTGAAGTTGTATATATTTATATAAATATATACAATATATGTGTGTGTGTGTGTGTGTGTGTGTGTGTGTGTGTGTGTGTGTCCGCATCTGTAGCCTGTTATATATATATATATAAAAGCGTGCATTCTGGAATGTCAGGAATGTTTGAGACGGAGAAGAATGAGGAAGTGGAAACGGAGGAGCTGAGAGCAGCGGAAAAAATCATTATACCGCACTGTGAATGAATTAAAAGTAAATATATAAGTCGTCATGAACACATCTGTCCATCAGACAGAGGGCTGCTGTGCCTCCTGTCATCATTAATGGACGTCTCTTTAAAATGACCGCTCAGAGGAGAGGAGTTCTCATTTCTCTAACCGCCTGCTGCTTCCCCTCCTCTCTCCTCGGTTCCCCTCCTCGGCTCCTCCGCTCGCATCTCCTGTGGGCGGGACTAAGTATCGAGGATAGGAGTCGAGGAGGGGAGTCGAGGAGGGGGATTAGCTGAAATGAGAAAGGCCCCTAACTTCAGTCCAAGTTATCTCAGTGAGTCTCAAACGGTTTGGTCACAATTAATGTAAACAATTATTTCCAAGGCACACGTTTATATGATCATTATAGGTATAAAAAACAAGAGAATAAATGAAAACAGGTATGATTGAGTGATTTGTAAAATATCCATAAAGAAAAAGAAAATCTGCTTACAGTTCTGTTTCATATGGGTGTTGAGAGATGTATCCATCTCTTCATTTTGCTCTCAAAATGCACCAGATTAAAAAACAACTTCCCAGGGGAAACCCTGTTTGAAAAATCAAGCTACACCACAGCACCCCCAAAAGAAAATCTCTGGCGCCTCTAAGCTTCGGAATCCGGTTCGTTTCAAGCACAAAAAAATTGTCGGTCTAGAAGCAAGAACCGCATACGTCACGCTTACATCGGAGGGGGGCGAGATTAACCTGAGCTAACAGGCAAGTACGGCAAATTAAGGTTGTAACAAGCAGTAGTGCTGAGCAAAGTGACTAGAACGCAACCACACACTTGTAAAAAAAAAACACACTTTATAAAGTCAGGCAACACTAACCAGGCTTTGTGTGAATCTGTTTATTTGTGCCTTACTTTGACCATCTGTTTGCTGTTATTGATCATTGTGGAGAGCAGGCAGACGTTTTGTTTTGTATTATAGCAGCTATCGGATGGAATCAATACATGGGCTGCACAGGTTGTCATGTCCTTCTATCACAAGTAGAATCATAATGAAAAATACGCCGGTAAAATGTGTCCGTAGAAAACGGCTTATGCCACAATAGGATAGCAACAAGTTACAAGTAGTCAAGTTATAGTCAGTTTAGCTTCGGTTGCTATGCTAACATCACCCATTTTCAACCCAGTCTCACGGAATTTCGTGTTATAGTCACGACATTTAATCTATTGATTCGTGTTCACCAACACGATTATCCCCTTTTTTTCGTGTCACACAGGACGATTTTAAAAGCAATGTATTTCTACTGGTAATGCGTTTCACAACACATCTTTTTCTCCGGTCGGGTCGTGGAAGACCGGAAGCTGTGTGGTTCATAAAAACATGATTTTACTCAATATTAAGCCACGATTATTGCTTTTATTTTAAATCGTATAATTTCGGACATTTGTTGCCGTATATAAATAAATGGGGCTCAGAGCCTCAGGATACTGAAATCTGTATTTTTTAAATCTTTTTTTCCTTCTAATTTGTTATTCTTTTCAAAATAACACACTGTTATTTACTCACCAATATCACACAATTATCCTTGTTTTTATTTATTGGTTTATTTCCATAATCTCTGGGTTATTTGGCGACTGTCAGGAACTGAATTTCAAAATAAAAATTACCGGAAACAGACGTAGGCCTGGAAGGGACATTTCGAGCATTTTCGAGTTTAAGACACTACACTAAACAGACGGAAACAGACGGAAACAGACGTAAGCATTTCGAGTGATTACCCAAGATCCTCAGCTATCGTTTAAGATCGCTGATTGGTAGTTTTAGCCGCAATGCATGTTGGGATTTGGTGTTTATCTCTCAGGTCTTCAGGGACTGGTCAGCTTTCTGTCCCCAGAGTCAGAACGAAACATGGTAAAGCAGCGTTCAGTTATTATGCTCCAAATATCTGGAACAGACTCCCAGAAACCTGCAGGTCCGCTGCAACTCTTACTACTTTTAAATCCAGGCTGAAGACTTTTCTTTTTGTCGCTGCTTTTAATTGAACTATTCATATCTTATACTGCACTGTAACTTTTATCCATGTATTTTTTTTCTTTTAATGTTTATTTTATTATCTTTGCTTTTTAATGACTGATTTTAAATGCCATTTTCTTAATGTCTTTCATTTTTTTTTGTAAAGCACTTTGAATTGCCTTGTGTTGAAAAGTGCTATATAAATAAACGTGCCTTGCCTTGCCTTGCCTTTATATGATATGAAATCGGAAAAACATTAAAAAATAATCAAATAATACTTAATTCCGAGTGTTCTTGCATTTCTCTTTGAAAGTCATCACATAACGGCATTGTAATACACGGTTCGGCTGCATTACATATTACATATCTGCCGTAGTTCTTTATTTATAGAGCCCTGATGAGAAGACCTTTGGAAAAACTGGAAGAAATGCCGCCGAAACTGAATACTTGACGTGGATAATAAATATATCAACAATTAAACAACATCTTCAATTTCTCTTCACACAATACGTCTCCTTGCAGTATCAACACTAATTCGGCTGACTTTTACATTTGATCTAATTCGTAGATAGGTTATATTTACACCATAACGGTGCACAGCTGATATAAAAGGACTTGTAGTTTTTAAAGATATTACTGATTTTCTTTGAATATAAGAATGTAAATACTGAGTCTGAAATAATATAGCAATATGCTGTAAAATTATGTGAAAACATGAATAAAACTACACATCTTCAGATGTTGTACATACATAAGTATCCTACACTAATAATACATACAGTTATACAGTTATTATGGCTGTGTGTACCTTGTGTGCACCGCCTAGTGGTTCAAGCATGTTAATGAATTATTGTTTTTATGTGTTATATTTGATGAAAAAAATATTAAGAGTACATACTTTCATAGGGGGAAGTAGAAGGTCAATGATAGAAATATAGAATATAAAAAATCAAGAAGATACTATAAGTGATCTCTACAATAAAACAGTTTAGTGCAGGATGTACAAAGATATTAATAGGAGGAGGTGCAAAACAGAAAAACGAATTAACCTTTATTTAAACATTACATAATACTTTAGATTAAGGTCCTCTTTTAAATAAGAAAAAAACTTTGGGGATATCTATCTACAGATAAATATTAAGCCTGACAAAGTACTTAACGTCTAATATATTGCTTTCCTGCAATGTTAACTATGTTGAAGCACTTATTTTAACTGATATTATACATATGAATTATACTCTTATGTATGTAGATAGTATAAGAAATGTGCAGAATATGACAGTTTAATGGTGGAGGTATACACACATAACCTGTTGAGGAACCTGTGACCCAAGACACCGTAGTAGAACATCTTGAAATCTTGAAAGGGATGTGCAAAATAGCCATAATATACAGTCTTTAATTAGTAGAGAATAACGAGTAATGAATATACTGTATTACTCATTTCCATTCATGTCAATTGCAGATAAATGTTTAGTCTTCTCAAGCACCAACTATCAAATATCTCTCCTGATTGTTGGCACTTGACAATCACCTTCCCTGAATTTTACTCAGGTGTAACTAAAGTCTGATTTAAGGGTTGTTTATATTTCACATCATTAATCAGAATCTGCAAAGTACGGTAACTCAAATAAATGTAGTGGAGTAAAAATACCAGGTTAACCTCTGAATTGTAGTGGAGTAGAATTACAAAGTAACAATGAGCTGTCATGCGGGTATATATTAATGCTGCGTATTATGGACACAAGCGATTTTCACCCATTTATGAATTGTATGTTTTACATTTGATAACACCAATGTGTTTAATACTGGCAACTTCTAATTGTGGGGAAAACGAAAACGTTCAGTAGATATGTCCCATAGAACATTTTGCGAAACACAATAGCCAGCATGTGTAGTTCTGGGGGGGGGGGGGTGTTTGATTCCAGTTTTGGATAGTCTGGCGTGGTTTCGTTCCATTTCAAACAGCAGTTTAACGCTCGGCGTGACCTTGGCGCACTGCCACTCCAACATCCAATCACAGAGGTTGAAGATTAATCACGGGGACTGTAGTCCTAAACGATAGCTGGGGATTATGGGTAGTGTAGTGTCTTCGGCCATCCTAAACTCGAAAATGCTCTAAATGTCCCTTACAGGCCTACGTCTGTTTCTGGTAATTTTTTATTTTTAAATTCAGTTCCTGATGGTCGCCAAAAAACCCAGAGATTATGGAAATAAACCATTAAATAAAAACAAGGATAATTGTGTGTTATTGGTGAGTAAATAACAGTGTGTTATTTTGAAAAGAATAACAAATTAGAAGGAAAAAAAGATTTAAAAAATACAGATTTCAGTATCCTGAGGCTCTGATCCCCATTTATTTTCCTCACAGACGGCAACAAAAGTCTGAAATTATAGGATTTAAAATAAAAGCAATAATCGTGGCTTAATATTGAGTAAAATCATGTTTTTATGAACCACACAGCTTCCGGTCTTCCACGACCCGACCGGAGAAAAAGACGTGTTGCAGGCACGAAACGCATTACCAGTAGAAATACATTGCTTTTAAAATCGTCCTGTGTGACATGAAAAAAAGGGGATAATCGTGTTGGTGAACACGAATCAATAGATTAAATGTCGTGACTATAACACGAAATTCCGTGAGACTGGGTTGCCATTTTATACAAGAGAAACTTAACAGCGTTGTGATGCCGAACAGCGTCAATTCAGACTGACACACATTCACTTATGGGGAATTGGGGATATGTATCAGCTGCTTGTGTGACAGTCGGACAGTGAATACTTTACAGCGGCCGCTGCTGTGAGTTAACGGGAGAATAAACTCCTGTGGAAGAGCAGCCAGCACTGCAGCAGTCGGTAAATGCCACTGAAACACATTAATAAACAATGAACCAAGGCACTCTGGAGAAAAGTATAAGGTTGGAGAAGTCGTTATTTAATTTAATCTGGCTTCGTATGATTAAAAGCAACACGATGATCGACCCGACGCAGTCCCCCATTGTTGTTGTAGTGAGCGCCGTTGGGGAGAAAATCAGCGACGTAAACGGTGACGTCATAACGCAGCAGCGGCAGCACCAGTCGGGCTCTGGGCGGTGTGAACAAAACGGGGGCTGAAAAGAAGAACCGGTTCCGAACCAGAAAAGCTTTAGCACGGAGCTAGAACGGGAACTGCGTTGGTGTGAAAGGGGCATGATATACGCTGTTAGGCTAATGTGTTAGCAACGGTTAGCCGCGGATAATTTAGCATCGATAATTTCATTAAAATACATATTGAACATCCGTATTTTCACATGCGACTCACCAAGGTATCATAAGAGTCAGTGCTATGAGTCAATGTCTAAATTATTCCAAATAACTACAATCTCAAAGCTCAAAATCCACACAGTGCTACTGCTACTGAGTCATCGTCCCAAAGGAATAAACAGTACATCTCACTTCCTGGTACACAAGCAGAAACGGAGGCGGGTCTAAACTTTGATTTGCTTAGCCTTGCTTAGCAACCACTTTAGATGGACGAGGGATTTAACTAATCACACTCATTTAAATGTTTTCATGAAGAATTGTCGAAATCATGTTGTCCTAAATTGCATAATGTGCATCTATATTGTTACTATTTTAGTTTCAAAATTATTCATATTGTGTGTGTATGTACGTAGTGCTAAGCCTTAAAATAAAATTGACTTGTTACTCAGTGTTATTTCTCAGTGTCTTAGTAACCGGGGGTTACATACAACTCTGTGAGAAAGCTGCTATGATATGCTCAAGAGTAAAGCTGGCCATAAAAAGGAATCCAACATAATGAAGGGATCTATAAAGTAATTAGATTAAGAGGTCAAAGACACTAGAAACATGAAACCATGGATTATTTTAACCAGCTAATTGGCAATTGCTGGTATCTCTTAGCATGTTGTCATCTCTCCAGGATTACTTAGTTAAAGTAAAGCACCTTTAAGCTAAATATTGACCTCAATGTAAAGAGATAGCACCATTTACATTACATGGAGGACAATTGACGGTTAAAGTTGCCCAATAGAAGCTTCCAGCCTTGGAGGGTGGGAAATAAAATACGTAAAACATTTGATTATGGATTGTCCATCAGGATCAATACAAGTGGCAAACACACCACTGGACTAAGCTGATTGTGAATACTTTTTGTAGGGACTCGACAATTGCTATATAGCCTTTCTTTGCTGTCATGACTCTTTACAAAAGCTGAAAAAAACTGTTTTTATTATGGTTAATATAGCTGCTCCAGGTGTAGCACTTAACACCTGGAGAAAACGGGTTAGCTTTCCTTTAAGGCCCTCATTGACCATCCACCTACAACAGCCAATCAGATGGCTGATAACATTTTGGGCTTCTAATCAAAAGGCAGGCCTTTTTCATGCATTTGGTACACCAGATGGTGGTCCATGTGCCCAACGTGTGCTGAAGGAGCATCTGCCTCTTAATCTCTATTTCTTCTTCTACTACTTTAAATCAGCTAATGAGTAGTGAGGAGCCCTGCTGCCTGGTGCCTCAGTGGCTGGACAGGAAATCCAGAAGAAGATAGGCACATCAATTCAACATCAACCGCTTCCCTAATGTCTCAGAATAACTCACTGAGATAGCTGTGTTGGAAGAGGTCACTCTCTTGGTTCCTTGGGATGAGATACACATTGGTTCTGCTTATTGGTATTGATGGTAACCTAGACATGTTTTTGCCATCGATTATTGTATCATACTGTTCTGTACAGATGAGGCTGTCATAGATTTATTTATATGTGTGCCTGTGATTATTTTATCATACTGTTCTAATCTGTACAGATGAGACGTTGTCATATATTTATTTATGTGTGCCTGTTATTATTTTACCGTCCTGTACAGATGAGACTTTGTAATCAGATGTATGTATATGTGTGTCTGTGATTTTATACTGAATGTGAAGTAACTGGAAATACCTGTGTGTGTGTGTGTGTGTGAGTGTGAGAGAGAGAGAAAGAGAGAGAGAGAGAGAGAGAGAGACTCCTGTCCAACCTCTCAAACTTTCTTTTTATGTGTGCATTGTTATTTGTGCTTGAGCAACATTTAACTTGAACTTTATTTCAATGAAATTAGTTGTAATTATTGTCCTACATTTTAATTTGTTTTACAGAGATTGTTTTACAGAGATCTCGGTCTGAGGTGTTCCTGACCCGAGAGCGGACCCATAACTATTTTAACTCGGGCCATCTCTTGGCAGGCTGTCACTGGTTAAATGAACAAGGAAAGTATGGAGTGACTGTTCCATTTTACTCCTTAGCGGCCAGTGAGCATGTTCATTGTGTGATGTGTGTAGTGCTTTCTTTAAATAGACGTGTCATGTGTGTAGTGATTCCCTAATAGAAGTGCCCTGTATTTGCATGCTTTGTGATATTTGACTGTTAGTTGTACCATTGATAGTCCCTCCGGCCAGCAGGGGGTGGGGTAGAGCAGTAGCAGCCTGAATGACGGGGTGGTCGATAGGCACTGCATTACTTGGCCTTGTGTAACATTTCCATCCCTGCTGAAAAAAACAGGTAAGACCAACAAGGCTGGTCTGGCTAATATTGGCTGGCTGTCAATATTAGGCTGGATTAGTTGGCTGGTTGAGATGGGTTTTGAACACTTTAGCTGGTCAGGATAGCTGGTTTGGTCACAGTGGTCTAGCTGGTCACCATTAGCTGGTCGGGATAGCTGGTTTAGCTGGTAAAAACGGGTGGTCACAGTGGTCTAGCTGGTTACCATTAGCTGGTCAGGATAGGTGGTTTAGCTGGTAAAAGCTGGTGGTCACAGTGGTCTAGCTGGTCACCATTAGCTGGTTGGGATAGCTGGTTTAGCTGGCAAAAGCTGGTGGTCACAGTGGTCTAGTAGCTGGTCACCATTAGATGGTCAGGATAGCTGGTTTAGCTGGTGGTCACAGTGTTCTAGCTGGTCACCATGAGCTGGTCAGACTGGTATGATCTTGAGTAGAACTTTAGCTGGGATTACTTGATGGTTAAGCTGGTCATATATGATGATGAAACACTCTCACCCAATTGCAGTAGCTCAATGGACATCTATTATTTCAGATCAGAGCACCTACCTTACCAGAAAGGTACCAGAATGTATAGAATGTATTGTCTGTAAACAAATACTCATACATCAAATGATTAGAAGCAGGAACATAATTTATAACACACAACATATACATTAATACAAATTGGAAAACATTTTCGAAACACCCATTAATTCATATTTTTACTTCGACTGTTTCTTCCCGCTTTTCACGAGGTCCTGTATCTTTTGAGGAATGAAGTAATCGACCAACTTCTCCCTCTTCTCCCTCTCGGTCTTCTCCACGTTTTGTTTTGTCAGGCAGTGTTATGATTACTTAAATATGTGCCCTGTGAGATGAAAAAGAAAAATGTATCAAATTTAGTTTTGAACATTCACTGTGATTGGGTCTATTATCCACGCAATACACCGTGTTTAATTTTTTTCTTAATTTCATATTCTGTTCTTGTAAATATCATATTCTATTATATTACATGTATATAAACTTTTTGCACTAATTGTTATTTTGTATTTTTGTATTTTATTATATATGTTGCATTGTTGGAGGAGCTCAGGTCAGAAGAATTTCATTGACATTTATACACTGTAGCTGCTGAGCATATGAGAATAAAACCTTTGAATCTTGAATCCAACACTTTTTTCAGTGGAAAATCCTAAATTGTAGGATAGTTTGGCCATAATAATGCTTTATGATTACATTTCTAGTGAGAAGTGTATATTTTAATTTCAGAATTTACCTCCAGTGGATGTGTAGGATGATCTACAGTATAGATATATTACTTTACACCCGGAAGTATGTATTGTCATTCTTATTGTCGATAAATTGAGGGATATACGCTATATTTTATTAACACCAGTATGTACTTTATACATCCACCACAAGTGTTTTTCTCTGCACCGGAAATAATTTAATAAAAAAATTAAACTGCATATTATATAAACTATATCAGTGCCACACCTGCGTAACACATGGTGCCTCTTCTCTGAACAATTTTTTAAGCGATTTGTAATCTATTGTTGTCGACTTGCAGCCTAAATACAAAGATAACTCCACTCTGCTACCACTGCTTACCTCTAATGAGTCTTGGTAGAACTCATGGCTCCGAGTCATGGGGTTCAGAACTGACTGAAGACATGTGGAACAGAGGACAGGCATGGTTCGATGTACAGGCAACTGGAACTTTGAACAGGTGCTTTAATCTTTTCTGCCTGAAGATTCACAAGTTCTTGATCAGGTGTTTGATGTGGGCTGGCATGATCCTTTCTGCAGCGATAAATAAAGAAAACAAAGAAGACATTATTAATAATAGTAATGATGGTAACAACAATAATATTAGTATAACTATTTATATAGCACTTACACAATTGCAAAGTGATTCTCACAATAAAAATAAAGAACAAAACAATATCAACAATAAAAAAACAAATGGTTATAGGAATGTTAAGAGACAAAGAAATGATAAACATTCTGAGAGGCCGACTACAAAAGGTAGACTCAATGGCTCTTGATGACATCAATGAGCAGTCCCAATAGATGCTGTTGTATAAAAATAAATAGAATAGCTCCAGATTTCTTCTATTTTGTGTTGGACGATTTGTTTTATTGATTGCTGATGGATGTATATATATAGGGTTTATTCAACAGCAGTAAGGCATTAAGTTGCTAAATTAATGCACACTGAACTGTAAAACAACTTATTTACCACTATTTAGGAAAGGCTCTGATCAGGAGGGTTGACTAGTAGGACAGCAACCATTGGTAGATGTTACACCTGAAAGAAAGATAAGGAAATAAGAGAAGACAGGAGGACAAGCTTTAACCTGAGCCTGTTTCTTCAGTCTTTACAATGCACAGTTGGAAATTACATTCCAAAAGCTAAATTCAAACTCAATACCATAAATAACTGGGTACCAAAGTGCTTTACCTGATAGAACATGTTCCACATGGAGCAGCAACCATCCGGCTCGGCCTTTTGCTGCATATTATCTCCTCCCTCTCCACTGTTTCCAGTAGATCTCTACTGTCCAATAAAACTGAAATTCCCGAAAAAATCATATTAAAAAAAGTTCAAAACAACAACTTGCTTTTGGCATTGAAATTGATTAGAATCTCACCTTTTTCCTGGATGTCAGGAAGGCCAGGAAGTCGTTCCCTTCAAGTCCGCAACCAGTCATAGGAGTTCCAATGCAAAGCCTGAACGATGACAAGAGCGAGACTTACATTTTACAATTATATTTTTAATTAATACCAGAGCAGTGTGTACATAGGCATCCCTGTATGGCATGCAAAGAACAGATCAAATCCCCTGACTGACTCACACACTTTGGTGATGTCCTCATCTGATAAGGTTTCAAAGTACTTCAAAGTATATGTCGGACCCAACTCATTTACAGTATGTTTTGCATCTCCTCAACAATGGTCTGTATCATTGAGTAGAACAAAACTGTCCCCACAATTTCAGGTAGATTAACACACATTTGTAAGAAAAGTTTACAATGAAGCACAAAAACCCTTTTTGTATTAAGCTAGCTGCCACAGAAAGTACAGCTTAACATGCTAACCTTTGGTAGAGAGCTACAGTTAGCTAACTTCATGTTCAACACAACACCTCTAATGGCATTACATTGACGATTTTAAACAAAACGTAACTTTCTCAACTTGTAAGATAACGTTAAGTTAACTTACCCTTAAATAACTACATCACGTTTTTCAGGGGAAACACAAACTGCAGAAAACGTTAGCTGCTGAGAAGCTTGACTGATATGGTCCCTTACTATCAACCTAATTTATAATAAAGATTATTGTGTTACCTAATATCTGCCTGCTCCTCGTGTGTGTGGGTTAATTGGGGGATTAAAAGAACTGGGTGCCAGCAAGTGGGCCATTACATAGAGGGCTCACTCGCGACACCTTACATTTTGTGTCGTGGAGGTCTCGTATAGCACTTGTGCACCTACACAGCAGCCCATGCACCATCACCCCCACCTACACAGCAGCCAGACCCACTGTCTTGGAAGACAGACAAAGACCTTGACACTGTCTTGACATGTATAATGAATATTTGGTTGAAAGTTCTGATGTTCAATATTGTAAATAGTGAGATGTTCCAGTTTCTTATATTTATATAAATAGCTGGTTGAAAAAAACATATTTATAATAAATTGTTGGTTGAAAAAAAAAGTTTGAATGCTCAATTTGTATTTGTACACATCACATGAACCTTGGTATGTAATATGAAGTCATTATTCAGTCCTAATGTATCTCAGTCCCTGCTGTGGTGAAAGTTGAGTGATAAACACCTATTTTACTCAAAATTTGAATTTCCTTTTTCTTTTTTTTTAGTCTTGAATAACACATTTATATACAGTGTAATTCAAATATTTCACTGCTTTTGCGATCCTAAGACTTTGGTAACCAGATCTAAAACACCAAAACAATTCGAGGAGGCTACATTTGTGTTTTCACAAGAGTTTTGAAGATTTTCCGAAAATTTGATGTAAAATGTTAAGCTTTTGAGCTACTTATCTTATCAAACAGTGCTCTAAGGTGAGTAATTTGCATATAAGAATACCAGAGATTGCCCTGAACATTTTGATTTGTAACACATGGGGTGCCATGTTAGAAGAAATACATTTAAAAGGTGATTTAAGAAAACATCTAACAATCGAGAAAATACCCTTAGACTCCAGAGCAGGCATGGGCAAACTAAGGCCCGTTGGGCTTTTGAATCCGGCCCGCCGAATATTGGTACAAAATTGTCCAAATTATAGTAAAGACCGCATTCATTTAGCCTTTTTCCTGCAATGCCCGGCATTTCAGTTGATCCCACTAGATGGCGCACTCTAGAGGCAATTTACCTTTGCTGGAGTCTGGTCTATTCTCTCAGCTGGCCCCACTCGGCAACCCGGCAAGATCGGCGAATACAAGTTGTAACAAGCAGTAGCGCTGAGCAAAGTGACTAGAGGGTGACCACACACTTATAAAAACACTTATATAAAGTCAGGCAACACTAACAGGCTTAGTGTGATTCTGTTTATTTTACCTTACTTTAATAACCATCCGTTCACCATTGTGAAGAGGCAGACATTTTTCTTTTGTTTTGTATTATTGCAGCTATCGGATGGAATCAATACATGGGCTACATGTGGCCATCACAAGTAAAAATCATAACGAAAACTACGCCGGTAAAATATGCCTGTAGAAAACGGCTTATGCCAAAATATGATAGCAACAAGTAGTCAAGATAGTCTGATTAGCTAACATCACCTGTAGAATGCCAGAGAAACTTTCATAACAGCGTTGTGATGCCAAACAGCTTTCAGACTAAAACACATTCACTTATGGGGATGGGGGATATTTATCAGCTGCTTGTGTGACAGTCAGACAGTGAAAACTTTACAGCGGCCGCTGCCGCGAGTTAACGGGAGAATAAACTCCGGTAGACGAGCAGCACTGCAGCTGCGGTAATGCAGCTGAACCACATTAATAAACAATGCACCACGGCACTCTGGAGAAAGGTATAAGGTTGGAGAAGTAGTTATTTAATTTAATCTGGCTTCGTATAATTAAAAACTACCCGACGCGACGCAGTCCTCGATTGATGTTGTTGTGAGACGTGTTGCGGAGAGAATCAGCGACGTATAACGCTTTGTGGGTCATAAGAAGGCACGTAAACGGTTACGTCATGACCAACCCGGTATCACGGCAAGACGTGAACATGTGACGGTTTACCAT
>CALSBZ010038454.1:0-14694 GCA_943591055.1 Gobionotothen gibberifrons | reverse complement strand
TGAATGCTTGCATGATAAGGTAGTACCCATAGAGTCCAGTAGAGGGCGGAGCCTGTGAGAGATATAACCTAAATCATTTACAGACATGTAAAAATCTCTCATACACACATGTGAAACGCTCTCATACACACATGTGAAACGCTCTCACACACCCACACACACACAGCATTGCAGTCGGGAAGAAAAAGCAATGTTGAGCGGCACCTCACCACTTCATAAGGAGTTTAACCGTGACACTTTTCGAAATCCCGTTTGTGTCCCCCCACTTTACAAATAGGCCTATGTTTATTATAATTTTTTTAACGCAAGCCGTCATCGCCACGGAGGAGCACACAGCCTCTGTGAGCGAGCGAGATAGAGAGAGTGAGAGAGCTAGAGAGAGCACACCTTTATCTATTTAATATAGCCTAGGTGTAAAAAATAATTCCAATGTGTACTATAGGACAGTACAAAAAAAAAGAAAGTTTAAAAGGGGAGTGTTAGTAAAATATGCATAAATAAAAAGAAAGAATGCTAACTAGGTAGATAAGAATAAACAAGTTTAACCTCTTAAGCCCTGAGCCTGTTTTTCAGGTTTCAGGCTTGAAAATGCCACTAACACAACAAATGATATATCTTCACTTCTAAAAGGGGTTATTTTTCTCAAAGCAAGGTTACATCTGTGAGTTGGATGTAGAAGTGTCAGAATCAATATATATTTATTTTATTTTAAAGTAAATTCAGATGGAACATAGTAAAAACATGTAAATTCTAATGAAAAAAAAAAAAAAACCTTTACTTATAGTGAAAACCACCCTTGCATGATGGGTTAGTAGACTAAAAGCTTTAGGAATCCAAACTATAACATATAAGAAGTACCCTGTATCAAGATTGATGCAAAACAAGTGAAATTTGACCTTTTTAGAGAGATTTTGAAAAATAAAGTCCAGGCGGTTCCATTTGACCTTTTTCACTGTAAAAATGATTTTTTTACTTTGAATTTTCACTATAGGTATTCATTCCATCCAAATACAACTGTTGTAAAAAAATAAAAAATAAAAAATCAGAATACCTTTATTAGTCCCACAGAGGGGAAATGTGCAGCGTTACAGCAGGAAAGAGCCACAGACAGCTTAGTGTTGCATATCTTAAATGGGTTTAAAAAAGTACTACGTTATAATATAATAAACAACATGCTAAAAAAGTACTAAGTTATAATATAATAAACAATAAACAATATGATAAAAACAAAAAAAATTACATAATTTTCAAAAATACAGATCAAAAACAAATCAAATCAACAAATCAAGTAGACCAGGGTTTAGCAGCCAGGTATAAATGACACAGTTATTAATGGCATATATATATATTGCACATATAGCACACATATTGCACAAAGTTGGTTTGTATTTGTATTTAGCAGCAAGGGGTGTTATAGTCCGTGTTGTGGTGTGTGTGTAGGAGGGTCTACTAGGGGCAGTGCTGGTTGTAGAGTCTGACCGCTGCAGGAAGGAAGGACCTGCGGTATCTCTCCGTGAGACAGCGGGGGTGCAGCAGCCTGTCGCTGAAGGTGCTGCACAGTGAGGACAGGGTGTCCTGGAGGGGGTGGGACACATCGTCCAGCAGGGAGGACAGCTTGGCTGCCATTCTCCTGTCTCCCACTCAATGTCTGCTCCCTGGATGTGTTATATTTTTGCCAACATTTTGGCATGCCACTCCTGGTAACCATTTTTTTTGGGAGTCAAGCACAGAGGTACCTGGCACTTCACGCAGTGCAATGGTGTCCTCACCTTCTTTTCAGGGCGTTGGCGTTCGTGTTGGTAATGATGGTGTGAACCACGGAAGTGCTGAAAAAAAGTCTGAAAATGGAGAGGGGAGACCATGCTACAGTGGGGTCGAGCGTTGGGCCTGGGACCCTGGCTGGCGTGAAATTCAGTGGCTCTGGTGTTTGGTCATTCTCCTCTCTGTTGTGCCACCCGAGTTCTTCTTCGGTCGTTCTGGAAGAGGAAGAGCCTCTGCCACACTTCCTGGGTTTTACACATTTATCTGATGCTTTTCTTTTTCCTGGCTGAGGAGTGGGAGCCCCACCTTGGCCATGCTTCCTGGGTTTTATAGATGTGTCAGACGCTGCAGAAAGCTGGTAGAAAGCAGACAATGGTACCTTTGGAAGCGAGTGCTTTTTGGATGCAGGCTGAGTGGCCAATACGGGTGCAGATCTCTTTCTAGTGAAAGATGAGGAATGTGAGGGTGAGGCAGGTGTGGGTTGGGTGAAAGTAGACAGTGGTGGGGGTCCAGAAGCCATTTCATCCTCATCTCCATCACTATGAAAACAAATGTGGAAAAACAAAGGGATTAGATGAATTCCTGTAATTCCTGTTTCCTTGGCAGTAAACATGGCATTTTGAACGTGTGAATGCAATACATTTAGTGACCCCCACAGTATTATTTCGAGACTATTGTTAGTAATTAAATCAATGTTGTAATGGCATAATTTAGCTTAAATGTTGATTTTATTGAAAAAACAGAAGTATTCACGCAAAATGTATGTTAAGCTTTTATTTTGAAAAGACTTCTGCCAGAATCAGGAATACAAGTTTATTTTGAAAATCTATTCCGGAAGTTATCTCTGAAATACTGACGGAAGCTTGAACTCAATGTTAAACCGAACGTAAATATTATCAGCTGTTGAAATAAGGAAAAAGAGCCACAGGCGAGTGTGTAGAACCAAGGCGTGTTTAGTCATGTGTTAAATGTACGATGTAAACATCCTTTGAAAAAGTGTGTGCGGAAATAAGAGGACGAGCGGAAGTCATCAACAACAGAGATAGCGGACGGGAGGAGCCAAGCCTACTGTATTTAAGGAACGAAATGTGTTTTGTTTGCCCCTTCTTCACCCCCCTCCCGGAGGACACACTGCAGATGTCCTCCTCTTTCAACTCCCGTCTGCCTGTAACACCACCGCGCCTGATTTGAATTAAAGTACCATTTGAAACTTAAGACAGAGACTCCATTGGTCTCATTTATCCTAAACTTCTCTCCTGGACTCAAGAATAACGGACATATCAATACTATGTCTCAGGGCTTCTTAACATTTATGAAACTATTAATGTTCCATACCCTTTTAAAGTTAAGAAACTCCGCTAACTGAATATATGAACCATTTTTAGCTTAAAAAAAAGCACAACAGCGAAAAAATGCTAACTAATGCTAACGGAGTTTTACACAGAACTCACGGTAGAAATGCCCTTATTACTATCTTAACTGCACAAACAAGCTTAGATTCCACAGAATCCAGACATGTAATGTTATCACTGTACGACCCCGAATTGCGGAGCTATCAGCCAGAAAAGAGAAAGTAAACAACAACAAAAATATTACAATAATTACGTCTCGTCACGCTTACCCTGTTGCTGCTTTGTACAACTGAATTTCCCCTCGGGGATTAATAAAGGTTCATCTTATTTTATCTTAAATCGTACACCAAATAAATAAGTAATTGATAAAAAGAGAGAGATTACATAGCCTACCTTTGCCATGGTGAAATGTCGTCATCAGAGTCACAACCGTCCGGGTTACGTTCTGGCTGCAAGAGATCCTCGTCGTCTGACTCAGAATCAACAGGTAACATATCTGCATCGCTGTCAACATTAGTCACCATTTCCATTGCCTGTAAAGTAGTAAGCATCTCTTTCCTGTGAGCCATTATTTGACTAAAGTAAAAGTACAGAAAAAGTCCTCAACGCAAATGTTGTAATCTGCTCGTTGTAATCTGCTCGGTATCTACTGTCCGCTCTGTGCTCCTGCGCTCTGGGTGCTGCTGGAATTCCTGCTTCCTTTCCACGTGAAAACAATATCTGAAGTCAGCTGCGTAAAGTACTTAGGCTGGCTGGCATTCTTTATAGTTTACGCAGGACCATATCTCTGGAACCCATTGGTCGATTCGTGTGATTTACACCTTTTTCTTAACCATCAGATCCAATAGAATCGAGGGGCAGTTCCCAAATCCACGTAAACATTACCATGGCGGACATAATAGAGAAGCAAACGGAGCATATCTGAAAGTGCAAGAATGGACTGCAAAACTTTATACCCAGTATATTGCCATAAATATGATGATGGATTATCAGTAAAAAATTCTACGTGACACAAAGACATTGGATTAACCTTGAGCGGCGTTTTTATTCCGGTGAACACAACTTTTGATCACAAATCAAAAAAGGTAAGACGTAGTTATTGTAATATTTTTGAAACCGGATGTTGTTTACTTTCTCTTTTCTGGCTGATAGCTCCACAATTCGGGGTCGTACAGTGATGACATTACATGTCTGGATTCTGTGGAGTCTCAGCTTTAAATCGTATATCTTGTTTTTGCAGTTAAGATAGAAATAAGGGCATTTCTACCGTGAGTTCTGTGTAAAACTCCGTTAGCGTTAGTTAGTATTTTTTCGCTCAATGCTAATTCAAAGGCTTGGTATTGCTGTTGTGTTTTTTTTAGCAAAAAATTGTTCATATTGTCAGTTAGCGGCGTTTCTTAACTTTAAAAGGGTATGGAACATTAATAGTTTCATAAATGTTAAGAAGCCCTGAGACATAGTCTCAAAAAATAATGTGTGGGGGGGGGCCCACGTGGGCGTACTTCGGGTTTAAGAGGTTAAATGATTTGTTATTGGTTGTGATCATATTCTAAAGATGTTTGGATTATTGAAAAGTATACAGCTCCCTTTCATGAGTGTTGAGAGCTGTATCCAGAAATACATTTTGTGCTCAAAGTGCACCAGATTGAGGCATTTAACTTCAAAATTAATAAAAACTCTTACAATAATTAAATTGCATACATTTTCTTTTAGTAAACATTGAAAACGGGTCCCACAGACCCAAACAGCACACAAAGGTTAAAGGTAAGCATATAATAATGTTCAAATATATACACTGCAAAAAAACAAAAAAGAGGAGTAAAAGTAGCTCACGACTTGTTTTACTTTTTGAAAGTAGCTCTCATCCTAAAAAAGGTTGGAGGCCCACCTGTTCAAAGTGGGGAATGACAGAAAAAGTTTGAGAACCACTGCGCTAATCAGATCGATGGATTCCAGAGAAGAGCAAATCGCAAGACTGTTGAACTCCAACATTGTGAGAGGGACAGCCTCTGATGAGCAATGGGTTCAGCTGATCACTGATTACTTTTTGACGGCACCGGTTGAAGTTGCCCCGTCATCCGGCTCCGATTCAGAGTCAGACAGCCCTGACACTGACAGCAGCCCTCAGACCACGAATGCTGAAGAGGATGAGGACACCACCGAGGAGCGACCACTGCTGAACGACCCGGTGGCTGAGACACTTCAGTCCGTACGGCATTATGTGAGCAAGGACAGCGCTCAAGAGATTGAGAGGGCCCGTGACTACAGGTGTAGCTGTACATTTAACGATGGAGTTCCCTGTTACCACCTGTTACACCCCTGAGGAGAGATGGTCAAGAGACGAGACCAAATTAATGAAATGACTAATGGTAAGTAACGTTTTAACGTTATATTATTTAAATACCTTTGACTGGAGAGAGAGAGTGGGAGAGAGAGAGAAGCATCAAAACCGCCGGTAACGATGTGTGTGTGAGTATGGGTTAGTGTTAGAAACAAAACAAAAACAAAAATAATGCTCACATAACCACCTACAACTTAAAGTTGGCTAATACTCATTGAAAATAATTGTGGTGAACATTTTCATAAATGTTTCAACCCTACATTTTATCCACATGGGGAGACACAGGGCTCGACATTAACGACTGCCCGATGGCCCGGGACAATCTAGTATTTAGCTCGGGCAATGAAGCCTCACCTACTGGTTGCCCAATCGGGCAATCTATTATGGCAATTGTGGAGACGTGTCAGTGCCTGACAGCGGTCAAATCGGTTGGAAAACAATGAAAAATTTGCCAAAAGTCGGTCAACCTGTCTTTCTTCATGGACGTCGCCCAGAGTTCCCGTTGTCCGTTAAAGTTTAAATCTTCCGGACAAAAGTAGAAAAGTGCCGGTCAAAGGTCTTCTTTGTTATTTATTGAGCTTTAAAACAAATTGATATGATTCGATATCAAACAAACTAATTATAGTAGATTAACTACATTATTCAAAAGTGTACAGTAACTTATAATAACACGGGAATAATAACACGGGAAGCGCTCTCTCCCTCTCCTGACAGCCCGTCAGTATCATGCAGCTCGCGGATCAGTAATGAGCGACCCGACAGTAAAACTGAACATATCTATAACTAGTTTAGGTAGTTTGAGAGGTAATTAAAATAGCTACGTGTGATATTCTAACCTGAAGTGTGTGTTTTGTTCCGCTCATCGCTGCATGTGATTATGCAGAGCTGCGTGTCGACTCGTCAGCAGCAGCTGATCTCTCTCTCCCGTCAGATTAGACTTTACTCGCGTTTATGTCCATATCGATCAGATCTAGCTAGTTCTAGCTAATGATAGGACTACCTGCTTATTAAAAGAGACCTAAACAATAAGCGTCGCTATGCAACCGGGTGAGGCTGCAAAGTATAGCGCAGCATTATGCATTTGTTTACATGGAATCCCGAGGCATTACCAACAGATCAACGCACAATCAACCCATACAGGACATCTCTTTCTCCACATTAAGTGTTAGACATTAGAATTGACTATTCTTGTCTGTCACATAAGTGGCGCAACTGTTTGTTTTGGCAGTTATAACTGAATGTAATGTTTTCTACTTTTTTACATCTGGGAAGACATTTGCCTTCATCAGATGGAAAGTGTCTTGACCAACAACTTAAAGGGGACCTATCATGCAAAATGCACTTTTGTACGTCTTTTATACATGAATATGTGTCCCCGGTGTTCCAGGGAACTCACCAAGTGTCAGAAAACACAACCCTCTCTATTTTCCTATTTCATACCCAAATCTAAAAAAAAGGGGCTGTAACGGATCTGATACAGACTGATCCAGATTTGAACACTGTCCTGACGTCAGGACGGTGGCGCTAAGGCTATTGGTCAATTATCCACCTATCAGGGGAATGAGAGGTTGGGCCACGGCCGGCCATTGCTGCTCGAAAGCGCTGGAGACGCTGTAGTACATATGCCAGGCCTGTAAGTGGCGCTGTAGTCTGCCACAAAAGCAGCGAAGAAGACTTCCCTTGCATGGTTGCCATGGTTGCCCTTCTGTTTATTTTCCGCTGTGGCTCTTTTTCTCCCTCCCAGAGGCAAGCGTTTGCGCCTCCTGCTTTAAAACAAATGCATAATGACTCTATATAATCATATGTAAGGGATAATGTGCAGCGACGCGGTCATTATGGGGAAAAGAACACCGACAGGCTGATCAGGAGCGAAGCGGCGGGATCTAGATCGGCATGAAGGTGTTATTTTCCCCATAATGACCAAGTCGCTGCACATTATCCCGCTTATTACGCGGCCACATTCTCAACAAAGTAACGACATGACTCCCAATATTAATTGAAATGCTTTTATGGATTTAAAAAATGATTTCATTGATTTAAAAAATAGTTGTATGTATTGATTTAAATTGACATGCATCCGCTAAGAAAAATAGTCCGTTGTTACTGTTTGAACTAACGTAGCAACGACAGGAACTGCTTCCATAGCGTTTTTGAGGAGCTTTTTGATTACAGATTTGAAAACATCGTTGCTTGCTTTAAAAGTAGCACAATTCATTATGTCAAACCTTGGAAAGTATCTAGATATCCCTGCCCTAATGCCAAAGTAACTGGCAACTGAATATGTGTCGCCGTTTGGTGTCTCTCCTGCAAGGGGGCGTGGTCAGCTGCAGCTCACAGAATCAGCCCCCTGCAAAAACAGCGCTGGAAAGAGCATATAGAGCGAAATGAGGCATGGCTAAAATGCAGGATCTGTTTGATATTTTGAAAAGAAAACTATATTTATATACTTTATATAGGTATGGCCCTACAATATATTGTTCAAATATAGCATGATAGGTTACCTTTAAGTATTTCTTATAGCTATGCAGGGCATGCAAGCGAGCAAACACAAACAAGAACTCATGCAAACAAACAAGTGAAATGAAGAATAAAATTGAAATTGTACAATATAATATTGTGGTGGTTCATCTTATAATTCAGTCTAGAGAATGCACCAGACAGCATCTAAGACCTGCCCAAATCAAAATGTTCTAGGGGGAGGCCCCCCAAACCCTTCGTGCGTCATTTCGTCCGCGCGCATTTTTCAGGGCAAACTCTATTGGGCTCAGGGCCATCTGTAAATTAGCTGTGGGCCATCTAAGCTTAAGCTCCCATTAAGCTCCCAAAATCCTTAATGTCATGCACTGAGACATATTTTTTTGGTAGGCTACCCCTTAAATCCAACACGTTCTCACTCCCAACCCATGGTCGGTCAGGGCCCCTCCCCGTCACTCTATTACGTACAGGGTACCCCTGACGCTACGTCCACACAGCAGCGTTAACCCTCTATGGTACGCACTATGATGCCATTTGGGGAAAAAAAAGTTTGGAGTGTTTCTTTGTCATATAATAGACCCAATAAACATAATCTAAAGAAATTTTAAATAAATAATTATTTGGGGGTATTTTTTGGGGTGCGTTGCCTTGATGGTAAGTTATGAAAAAAGAGAGTTATTGTTTCAAATTTGAACAACATTTATTTAAAAACACATGGAAAATACTAAATAGCCTCAACAGGTTAAATTGCATGCCAATTAAAATGTGAAAATCGTTATTTTTTATATTTGAACAAGATTACATGTCTGAATGTTGCCTGCAGGCAACATTGTACCATTGTGAAACAACCTTTAGGAATAAATACGCGAAGAGCCTAGGCATCTTTCATCAAACTTTATTGAGCCATTTGACAAAATAGACTCACTGCTTGTGGAAGTTCATGGAACAGTTATTGTCAGCAGTGAAGCACAGGTACGTGACACACTTTGATCACTACACGTTCACCCTTACAGCCAGGGTATTTGCACCGGCCCTTTTTCTCCGCCCACACAGGCCAATGGTCAGTGTGGTCTTGATGCACAGGTGTTGATGGCACTGATGAGGCAGAACCTCTGTACTTCTTCTCAGCCAGGTCTCTGTCAACATTATGAGATGGTCTCCCCCTCTTCTTCAAGACTTTCCTCTCGTTGCAAAGACAACTTGCAACTTCAGCTTTGAATTTCAGCAGGCTGTACACTTCTTTTTTGGGGATGCCGCAGTCCTTACAGTCCCTGCGGTACAAGAGCCACGCATTCACTAGAGTGAAATCCATCATGTGCAACACGATCTTGTGATGCCACTTCCTTCCTGATCTTTGTTCTGTAGAGAGCAATCAGCGAGTCTAGAAGATCCACTCCTCCCATACTTTTATTGTATGCATGCACGACACTTGGGCAGGTAACCTGCAATGTTTCTTTCTTTTTCTTATCCCATCTTTGCACAGATCGTTGGGTTGGCTTTAACATCAAATGTATCTTGGTTAAATTGTAGAGATCTATGATGAATGGTATGCTTTTGAACAGTTTATACCTAAACACACAATATCATGGTGAATCCATAATGGTACGGTGTTGCCTCAAGGCAACATTTACAATTGACCATAATGGTACGATGTTGCCTCCAGGCAACATTTGCATTTGAACAAGTTTCCATTACCTAATTAGCTAATTAAGTATATTAAACTATTATAAATGAAGGTTTACTCACCTATTATTGTGAATTTTTTTTTTTGCAGACAAGAAATGTGCAGGGAATTACATTTTTAGACACATTTCTTGGAGAGAAATGGCTGAGCTGATCCTTGTGGGAAAGGCGGCAAACAGGGTCTTCAAATTGGCCTCCAGAGAGTCATGGGACAATTTCAAACACTGCTATTGGTTCCTTATGGTCCTGCCTCTTTTTTAAAGTATTGCATCATACTTTGAGATGTATTGTGTGAATGTAAAAGGCAAAAAATGGGTATGTTGCCTGGAGGCAACATCATACCATAGAGGGTTAAACAATCTTGAAAATCTTGGAGGTGGGCGTGTCTGAAAGCTTGGGGATTTTTTGCGACCAACAACCAATCACATGAATATCCCGCCCCCGACATACAAAGCAATAGCAATGTTAAAACGAAGTAAACTGGATATAAAATCCCCAAACAGGCGAAAACCTACCAGTTTCACCCACTGTCTCTGCCACCTCCCTCCATGCCTGGTTCCTCCGGTTTGTGGTCATAGAGAACCGGGTGATTTGCTACCGCAATAACTAATTTCTCCTCCGTTTTTAGGAATATAGAAAATGAACTGCGGTATGTCACTCCCAGCTTGCACGCGGTTTGATTGGCAAGCGCTTGTACTGTCAGATTTGCAAACGGGATTTGATTGGCTGACGCTTCCACCTCAGCTTCAAAAGTTGAACATTGCTCAACTTTTGAATCCTGAAAATCCTGGAAATCTTCGCTTTGCTTCCCCAGAATGCAGTTCGGCGAAAAGCGAGGCAAAGTGACGTCACCCCATTCAAAGTCAATGGGGATAATTCTTTCAGAAGCGTTGGAAGATTTTTTTAACGCTGCTGTGTGGACGGGGCGTGAGTCCGTTTTCAACGGGCAGGGCCCTGTCCCATAGACCTTCATAGACCTCCCATAGCGTTGATAATAGACGCCATGAGAACGCTCCCCGACGGTCGGTTGTTATTGTCAATATTAATATAATAATCTTTTTATATAATAATTTATATAATCTCGATTTCGCCGATTTTCTTGTTGCCCCAGCTGGTTGACACCTCTTTTAGCAGAAACAAAGGCTACATTAATGTATTAAATCGATGTTAATCCAACGCAATAATTTACAAACTCTTCAACTACAACCCTAATTATATACATTTTTTAATTAGAAGTCCTCACGAAATATTTTAATGTACATTTACATTTAAATGTGAAGGGATGTGTGTAATGTGGTGATTGACATTATTCACCCACGGATCTATGGGTTGGGGTATTGTTCCGCACGGACATTCTAGTTAACCGGACTTCCTGTTGATGTGAAATACGAAAACATTTTTTTTAAATAAAATAATACTTTATTCCGAGTTTCCTTGCTTTTCTGTTTGGAGGTCATCACATAACGTCATTGTAATACACGGTTCGGCTGCATTAAATATTACATATCTGCCGTAGTTCGCTATTTATAGAGCCCTGATGAGAAGACTTCTAGTCAAACAGGAAGAACTGCCGCCGAAACTAAATATGTGACGTGGATCATAAATGTATCATTAATTAAACAAAATCTTCAATTTCTCTTCACAATATAAGTCTCCTTGCAGTATCAATACTAATTCGGCTGACTTTTATATTTGATCCAATCGGTATATTGGTATATTTACACCATAACAGTGCACAGCTGATAGAAAGGGACACCTGGTGGTTAAAGCACGTTATTGAAATGTATTATTTGTATTATTAGATATTAATAGGAGACACAGACAGACAAACTAATAAGGCTTTATTGAAACATTAAAGAATACTTTAGGTTAAGGTCTTATTTTGAATAAGAAAAAAGCTTTGGGGGTATAAATATTAAGCCTGACAAAGTACTAATATATTGCTTTCCTGCAATGTTAACTACTGTATGTTTAAGCACTTATTTTAACTGATATTATACATATGTATTATACTCTTATAAGATGTATTTAGATAGTATAAGAAATGTGCAGAATATGACAGTTTAATGGTGGAAGTACACACATATTGATAGATGTCACTGTTGAGGAACCTGCGACCCAAGTTTTTCATCTCCGACCTTGTCAGGTATTGAACATTCAATAAATAAAGAACACAGAATTATTAAATATAAAACACAGAGTTTGTGTGATTATACTAAATGATTTACAAATAAACACCACTGCATATTTACAACTGTTACACATGCTGATGTAACGCAAATGTTTCCAACTTGGGATCAATAAAGTATATCTTATCTTAAGATGATCGATGGCTACTGCCATATTTGCAAAATTTGTCTCTGAACCTTGACAAGTGCATGTTTCAGGCTTATCAATGAACAACAGGAGGGGTCACAGACATAAGACCAGCTGTTAAATAAAGCTCTTCTGACCTTAGCTGTCATGTGGGTATATATTAATGCTGCCCATTATGGGCACAAGCTATTTTCACCCGATGGGGTGGACCCGTTCAAATCCAGTTTTGGACAGTCTGCCGTGGTTCCATCCCATTTCAAAGTGTTGTTCGACGCTCGGCGTAACATCCAATCACAGAGCTTGAGGACTATCACGGGGTTTGTCAAGCGAATAATACTTACTTCCGGGTGTAAAATTCTCTAAAGCAACTACTATGATCTGCTCCGACCCTCGGTCCTGACGGACTCCAACTTGTGTTTATTAATCAAACAAATACATAAACACGAGGATAATTGTGTGTTATTGTTGAGTAAATAACAGTGTGTGGTTTAGAAAAGAATACAAAATTAGAAGGAAAAAACTATGAAACAATACAGATTTCAGTTTTCTGAGCACCTACTCTCCCCATAACTGACGGCAACAAAAGTCCTACATTATTCAATTAAAATAAAGAAGTAAACACAATAAGTGTGGCTTGATATTGAGTAAGAAAAAGGTTGATAAACGCTGTGAGAATGGATCTGCGGAGAGCATTTCGCTGCAATCCCAACCATCAATCCCAACAATCAATCAATCAATGTTTATTTATATAGCCCAATATCACAAATGTTACATTTGTCTCAGTGGTCTTCACAGTTTGTACAGAATATCAGTATGACAATACGACACCCTCTGTCCTTAGACCCTCACATCGTACAAGGAAACACTTCCAGAGAAAACCCACAGTTTAAAGGGAAAAAATGGGAGAAATCTCAGGGAGAGCAACAGAGGGATCCCTCTCCCAGGAAAAGATAATACATTTACAACATGGGTAGACCAAATGTTTAGAAATGCATGTGTCTATAATAAGAAGATGAATCCACGAGGATGTCAGCAATCTTGTGGGAGCCATCAGGGAAGTAGTATGGTGAGAGTCAGGCAGGACCGCAGAGACAGGTTCAGCCACGACTCGAAGTCCAGGACTCAGATCCAGAACTCAGGATAGAGGACCCAGGACAGACGACCACAGCAACAGGATCAGCCTCGACTCAGGATCCCGGCGTATATATGGACACAAAAAAGAGATTTGGGGGAAGCTGGGTTAATCGGAACATGAGAGTACACAGGTACAAACAGTATAGTATCTGTGTTTCTGTTTTATGCTAAGGGGAAATTTAATCCAGCATTCAGGGTTTCGGATATTCATATGCTTTTATTATTGCTGATGTGTTGCTGAAATTGAGTCACACACACAGAAAGACAACAGTCCTTCTGATGTTATCAATAGATGTATTCATTTTGAGTGAACCAACTTGGGGGTTAGGGGAAGTCCAGAGAAGCCCTGGGGTGTATAGGAACAGTTATCCTTTGTTCTAACTAATCCTAAAGATGTCATAAAATGATGTTTTTCCAACATATAACATAGATAGCTTTCAAAGAAGTGAACATGTGACATGTTGTTTTGTAGGTCTCATGATGAAAATGTGTGTGTGCTAAACCTGTTTAGAAAATGTATGTGCGTTCTGGCAGAGAGTTGGTGTGTCTATGTTTCTGTAGAGAGTTTATGCTTGAGAGCAGAGGTAATGTTTTCTTAGTTATTGTTTGATTGTACAACGAAATAATAATTGATCAACTATACCTGGAAATTGCCACAACATTTGGGAGAAGTTGAAGTGAAATATCCCTATAGAGCTCACACACACACACACACGCTCACACGCTCACACACACACACACACAGTCCTGGATCCTTTTGGAATCAGTGTCTTTTGTGTTTGGTATAACAGGACAAGATATAAATATATAGTATATATATATATCTGACACAAATACTTTCATTTTTGTTTTGATTAGATGTTTTAGATGATTTTGGGTTTATTTTGTTAGGATGATGATAAAGTTAAATACACACACACACTGTAAGGAGAGGGGAGGGATCAGTTGGAGTCAACAACTGCTGACTCTGCTGACTCATGCTAACTCATTGGCCCAGGAATGAACAGCCAATTAGAAGATAGGAAGGGAGGAGCATCTCCTACTGAAATTGTATGTAAACTGTTTGATTTCAATATTCGGGGCTCTTATTCTGACCGGCTGTCGTGATAGCGGTAGAATGGAGTCCGGAGTACTGGGGTACTCTGTATTTTGGTATTGTATTTGGTATGTATTTCTGTATTGTTGTTTTTTTACCAGTAAACTCAGCTTATTGCTTATCTGATATCTCGGTGTCTGAGTCCTTCTTCTTATAGCAAACCACTCATCAACGAACGGCGCGGAGCAGAGTAGAACCTTCAACCACTCCACTAGGTGGCGCTCCAACAACAGACAGAAAGACGGAATAAGGTGCCCCCCCCAACAGTCCAAGCCTACACTGTAACACATTTTCCTGTCAAATAACAGTGAAGTGCTGGCAGCACAGACGCCTGTACTTTACTGTAATACTACAGTACTCATACCGTGAAATGAATTTACAGCCTCTTACTGTAAACATAAAATACAGTATACTGCTGTATTTTTTCAATTAACAGTAAAATACTGGCAGCAGAGATGCAATATACTGAAATTCTACAGTATTCATACGGTTGAACAATCTCAGTTTATTACTGTAAAAAATGTAATAATTCACAG
>CALSBZ010038452.1:0-10308 GCA_943591055.1 Gobionotothen gibberifrons | reverse complement strand
TGTGTGTGTGTGTGTGTGTGTGTGTGTGTGTGTGTGTGTGTGTGCTCTGCATTCAGTGTCACTTTAACTCTCTTTTGATCAGGGTTTAACGAAGAGACATATTTTAGAGAAAGAGCTGGCTGACCTCGCTCTGTTAACCCCGTGCGTTTCCCATGCGCTGTAATCCAGCCCCAATCTTTGCAAAATGTAGATTTAATGAAGATAGAAAGCCCTCTGATCTCTGGCTCTGGCCTTGATCACATTTCCTCTGTCATCACGCACGGCATGCTGATCCTACGCGTGGGAATGGGTGAATTATTATTATTAATAACGGAAGCTACATTCTGATTCATGGGTCTAAATGTAGCTGTTACGGAAAAAGCATTGGACTGCACGTGTTACTCATGTATTTCCTGCCGCAGATTACAGACTCATTATCTGAGGATTCAAACTCATCAGCAGTTTTTAAAAGAGATTCGTTTTTTCATCACTTTCCCTCCTGGGATTTTCTCAGCTATTTTAGCTGCCAACCCAGAGATAATGGAGACACACATGTATGATTTTGTTTCGATAAGCACTTATCATACCAATAAAACCAAACATATATACATAAACTTTTGTAGATGGCGCTATGAGGCTCCTACAACAGTTTAGTTTTATTTGAGAAAAGGGATACTATACAGAAAGTAATAACAATATATCTTAACACATGTAGAATCTAAGAGTTCATAGATTATGCAGAACCAATTTACAAGCTAAAAAACACCTAAGATTATTAAACCCTAATTAGTAAGTGTTCCCAACACGTTCATTTCCTTGGTGTAACCAATTAAAAAAAGGTTACATCTTGCAAACACAGACAGAGGGGAAACAATGGTACAAATTATACGCATTCATTCCATTGACGTGTATATAGAGCAGGGGTGTCAAACTCAAATACACACTGGGCCAACATTTTAAAATGGGTACTAGTGGAGGGCCGGACTGGTTCAATGTTTATTGCAAAACTTATTGAAATGAACTTATTGCACATATTAAACCTGGAACTAACAAAGCTTAAATGATTGCCTACAACATTAAACATTAAATAATCAGTTGCATTCATTTCTTATGGCTCTATCTGCAGCTTTTCCTCAGTCATTTCTTATGATTACATTTTTCCACAGGCCAACAACAGCTTCAAAAAAACTATTTCCCTCAAAGAACAAAACAAGCATGCCCTGTTGTCGTGAGAGAAAGTGCAGAAGGAAACATCCATGTAAACTCAGTGTGCTGCTCTGTGATGCTAGTTCAGATACTTGCATCTCATCTTGGGTGCAAGTTCATCAATGTTTGGGGTCAGGCTCTGAGCGGAGGAGACCCTCAGGATGGAGTGAAGGTGTGTGTGCAATATACCGGCGGGCCAGATCTAATAGGAATTAGAAATGATCCTGCGGGCCGAAATTAAATCCACCAAGGGCCTGATTTGGCCCCCGGGCCTTGAGTTTGACACATGTGGTCTATACTCTTCTAGCACTATTTCTATTTAATTTGTATTTACTTGCACATCTTGCAACATTCTCTTGCACTATTTCATTTATATTCTGTTATTTCTTGCACTATTTGTATTGGTTTGATCTGTTGTATGTCCTGTATATTCACGTTGCATTGTTGAAGGAACCTGGGACTTCAGTTTGTCATTTTCATATCTACACACTAGCTACTGTGCAATATGACAATTAGACTTTGAATCTTGATGAGCATAAAGCTCAAAGGAAAATATGCTTTTGTAACTAAGTACAATTACTCAAATACTGTACTTGATTAAGGCAAGGCAAGGCAAGCTGATTTATATCGCACCTTTCAACTAATGAAGGGATCTGAAGACTTCTTCCACCATATTTTGAATGCTTTTGCAGTGCAGTTGCAGAGCTTATTTCTCTGCCTTGCTGTTGGTTTTTAACCAGGCCTGTAACCTATTAGTTTTATGTGTCAGTTATGGTTGAAGCTACATTAATTTATACTCCCATAATAAAGCAGCTCACTGTTTTCTTTGCTGGAGTTTCTGGAGGTAATTTAAATGTTGGCTTTCATATTGGTCCCATTGCGGCTTCAGTTTGTGGCAAGAAACCGTTTTTTTAAATACTCAATCATGAAAATTCAAATGTAATTCAAAACATTTGGGCTGCACTGTTTCTCTGGCTTAATGATGTTGTTATTTTAACTTTACATACACACCATACCACAGAGGTTGTGTGTGTGTTGTGGCGACGTGTTGCTGCTGATTACAGAGGAAACACTGTCACACAGTTTGTGTCGCTGCATGAATAACAACTCTGTCCATTCGACCCTTGTTGTCCATCTCAGATTTCACAGTGACATTCTCATATGAACCTGTTAGAGAGACTGTCTAATGAGGGACGTCCAGTGTCTAAATGTGGACGCTTTCCTGCCCTTTTTCATGTTGTACACTGTGAACACTTTTACAGTTTAGGAATCGCACACAGCTGCTGTGCCCTGACTGGAAGTGACAATAGATGCAGTTAAATGGTAGCAATAGCTATGTAATATCATCGCTCGCAGTAGCAAATCATTGCAGATTGCTCGGTTAACACAATTTATTAAGTAGTGACGAAAAAACACATATACAACTTTTATTTTTGTAGTGCTGTTTTGACAAATGCAACTTCCATTAGCCAAGATAGCGGTTTTTGAGTCAGATTAGTGCACAGGGTTGAACCTAATGAGAGGAACATTAAGGTACTCATAGTGCATTTTGCCATACTTTGCATTAGGACACACTCAAATGTATTTTATGGTTAATAACCAGTGTGCGAAATACAGGGGGGTCCGGGGGAGCTCGACCCCCCTGATTAACACCTGAGCCCCCCTGAAAGCCTCAACAGCTACATTTGAGGGGGGGTCTCAAATTATAATATGGTCTTGCAATGGTCACTACAATGTTTTTAAACTTACTATGTCCAGTATTCACAATTCAAAACATGTATTCACAAATATCTTCTATTTTGGCAAAAGCATTTCCTCGCATAGAATCGAAAACAGACGGCTCTTTAGCGGTCGCGTATTCATTCATTCATATGAACGTCAGAATTATTTGACGGCACCCCTGAAGACGCCGACGGCGCCCCGGTTGAGAAACGCTGCTATGGACTACTGATTGTCTTGGCTTGCATCCATGAAGTATTGTATAGGCCTACTGCATATTGAGAAATCTTCGACCGGTATGTTGCGCAATAAACGGGAGATGGGGACCCCCCCCCGATTATTGACGGGTATTTCGCACACTGTTAGTAACCATTAGTTTTAGCCTGTACAACTGCTACAGATATGGTCTGATGGATGAGGTTTCATCAGAGGTGGAAAAAGTACTAAGATAATTAACTTAAAGGTGGGGTAGGTAATTCACTTCAGAAACACTTTGTGTTATATTCCATGGAATGCTCTTAACATCCCGATAGCAATGAATATATTTAATGCTTTGACAATAAATACATAAAAAAATGTCATCTGTGGAAGCCGTGGCGCTGTAAAAAGCACGACCAATCATCTGAGCCGGCCCGGCTAAAGTAACTGGATGGCCTACCTGCCTGTCAGCCTTCCATCTGTGCACAAACTTATCTCGTGCCCTCATTGGTCATGTGCGCGTTCGTGTGTGTTGGAGGAGGGGCTCTGTGAGGAAGTCTGAAGGAAAGGGCAGATTTTTTCCGGTTGTGTACTTTCAAATTCTAGCGCACTCGAGCTGGTTTCTCCATTCTTACCTACCCTACCTTTTAAGTACAAGTATTATACCAAAGTCTAAAAATACTCTGTTATGATTAAAAGTCCCTCATTCGTTTTTTAACTAAAGTTACATAATCAAAAATACCAAAAGGACCATTACAGATAATGGACATGAATTCTAAACTGTGTATTATATAACTGGATTATAATTGGTGAATTTAATTATAATCTTGCAGCTGGTCAAAGTGAAGCTCTCTCTTTATACTGCCAGGTAACCTAATCCATAATAGCACATCATAATTCACAAGTTGATACGTTGTGTAGTTATAATATGAACCTGCTAAGTAACTAATTTAGTACAATAAGTGTAAAGGAGTATCTAATATATTCATTTTCATTGTAGGGACAAAACTTGTATTGCACTTTCACATTTAAATCAACAGAGCAGTGCTTTCCCTAAATTCCTGTTCAAATCTTTAAATCAAAATGAGAAAGGTGCAATAACAGTGCATCTTTAGGATCACTAAGCGCTGAGCACTTCCTATGAATCACACGTGTAAACGAACCTGTTGAAAGCGTCGTCTCGGAGGCGCTGAAACCCCCTGAATGGCCACTCGTTTCAGATGAACAGTGAAAGAAAGGTCCCTTTATGGGGGGAATTCCATTCAGTGGGGAATTCTCTCTCTTTATACCAAGGAAGGGGTATTTGAGAAGGGGGGGTGTGTGTGTTTTTAAAGGCCGATCACCGACCACACACTTCTCTGCTGGCGGTGGTGGGCCCAGCTGAGGGGAGACATCTTTGTAGCTTGCCTTGCACCACTCAAGACCTAATGGTTTGTTCCTAATACTCTGCATACGTTGAAGGAGATGATGAAAGAACAAAACAGCAGTTAGGAAAGCTGTATTTTGGTTAATACAGGTGGATAATACATGTATTAAATAAAGCACTAGCCCAGATGTTTTAATTCAGGTTTGATTAGTATTAGAGCAGTGTTTCTCAAACTTTTTCATACCAAGGACCACTTAACCAATAAAAAAACACTCGCGGACCACCTAACTCCACAAATATCAAAAAACACATCGTTTTTCTAGAACAGATTACAAATCGCCTGAAAATGATACAAACAAGTGGCAACATGTGTGATGAAGGTGTTGCGCTGGGCTATATCATGCAGTCGAAAGTGAAACTTAACATCGCTCCATTGCAGAGATATTCCCGCGAGAGTGCGGAAAACTTAAATGTATTTATATATTTCAAATAAGAAATGTTACCAACATGCTCACGGACCACACTTTGAGAAGCACTGTATTAAAGGGATGGTTTGGATCTTTGTTCATAGTCAGTGTCTTACCTACAGTAGATATCAGCAAGGAAACAAAGCAATGTAACGAGGGTCCTTTGCAGCAGCATTTTAAACTCCTAGTTACGCTACCGTTAGAATATTTTCAGCACTTTATCGTAGCGTCACACAGCCGTTTCCTACAGACAACAGAAACTGTAGTATCCATCCATGCTGTCTTTGAAGCAACCAGACTCCATTCACAAAACATCTAATTTTACCTTGAAGTACACAGGTGGTCTACCACTGCGTTGATTGTTATCTCATACCTGTAACGGCCCGTCCACACAGCGGCGTGCGTTGACGCTTCACCATTCACTTTGAATGGGGTGACGTCACTTTTCGCCGAACTGCATTGTGGGAAACGACGTGGAGCATTGCTGGCGTGGCTCGCTGCAAAAGTTGAGCAATGTTCAACTTTTGACGCCTCGGCAGAAGCGTCAGCCAATCGAATCATATGCCAGTACAAGCTCTAGCCAATCAAACCGCTGCTTGTGTGTCAGGGGCGGGAGATTCATGTGATTGGTTGTTGGTCGAGTTTCAGACACGCCCGCCGGCAAGCTTCAACGCACGCCGCTGTGTGGACAGGCCGTAAGTGTCATTGTGTCACATGGATGAGTAGAAACTTCAAATCACAATTGTCACCATATAACACTCCAGGTCTAGGAGGCGATAGTCCAGCATTAACCGTGTTCTGCAAAATGTAATTACCCTTTTAGTCTCTGGAGTCTGGTGGCTTTAAAAAGGGAATAGACAGCGTCATTTGTTCCCCGACAGAAAGGGCTGCCTGAAAGCACGGTAAAGTACGACACATTGTCAAAATATAGCAGACACTTAAACTGATATTGCTTCTTTAGGCTTTCTTTTAGAATAACTTTGCTTGGCTTCCTTTTACATTATGGATAAGAACCTCATAAACCCCCACTCCAAAACCTCCAAACTCTCCCTTTACTAATAAGCAGCGCAACATTAAACTGACAGATTGTGGCTTTCATTTTGACGTATTGTTCTTAATAAAGATGGAGGATAGACGTGCTGCAGTGCCGAGGTCACAGCCACAGTCTTCCTCCTCCGCTGGCATGTTTCCCAGCTACCGGAGAAACAACTCATCAAACAAACATCCTAGACCTCTCCTCACGTCTCCCCTCTGACAGCGGCATCTGGTTTATGCATTCCCCGCTGTGCTGGAAGGACAGACTTGTTAAAAGGGGGATGAGTGCTCTGATATACAGCCTGCCTGGTGAAGACTGGTGGAGATACCTCAATCCCATCTCAGTCACGAACGCCCCAGCACACGGCGTTCCCCACCATTACCCGCTGCAGATGGTTAAATGCATTCATGTCAGCAGTCTCCACTTATTGGACATATGCAGTAACGGTACTTCCACACAGCAGCGTAAAAAAAATCTTCCAACGCTTCTGCCCATTGACTTTGAATGGGGTGACGTCACTTTGCCTCGCTTTTCGCCGAACTGCATTGTGGGGAAGCAAAGCGAAGATTTCCAGGATTTTCAGGATTCAAAAGTTGAGCAATGTTCAACTTTTGAAGCTTCTGAAGCTTTCGGTGGAAGCGTCAGCCAATCAAATCATATGCCAGTACAAGCTCTAGCCAATCAAACCGCTGCTTGTGTGTCAGGGGCGGGAGATTCATGTGATTGGTTGTTGGTCAAGCTTCAGACACGCCCGCCCGTGTGGACGGGCCGTAACAGTTTTGATGGTTGTTGTTTGCTGAGGAAAGATGCTGTCTTTACAATCTGTAAGTTCAGTCTAGTGATTTTAACTGCCTTAATTGTTAAATGTATAACTTTGTTTATATTGTGTTTGTTTTTGGACTTCCATTTGTTGGTTTTGGAACCAGAAGTGACACGAGAGGGTAAAGCTAAGTGTCCGAATACACTTTTTTAATGAACTTAAAACAAATTCTGAAAGTGTAAAAGTCCTAAGACAGAAACATAGACAACCACAGCAACATGTCAATCACAACGTAGCCCCGCCTTAAAGCTCACCCTGCTTTATCGTGTATTTCACTCTAAAGGACTGTAACTTACAAAATGAACCCCATGCTGTATTGATGAACAACAAGCGATTGAGAGAATATATTGATTAGGAAAATGTTTACTAATGTAATAAATCAAGTGATAAGTCAAGACATGTTCTCATGGACTTCTTTACAATCTGACTCCTATTTGCTATCAGTTGAAATAATGCAGTTTTAAGCCACTACTACATTGGCTTCACTTTTCAGACCCGGTTGTTACTTGCTTGGGTTCAAACTCAAAAATCTGCATGCTAGCATTTCGTTGTGATCACTTTAGCATGCTGACATTTCGCTCAATCAACTGCTTTCCTCAAGTACAACTGTAGACTACTGACCTTTTTCTTTAATGAAACTATAGTTGTTTGTCCTCAAATGTAACACAAATAACTCTCTGAAACTCTTGCAAATCATTTTATGATGGATTTGTCTGTAATGTTAAAGGACACATGTCATGCTTTTCCGGTTATTACCCGTCCCCTTGTGTGTTATGAAGGTTTTTCTGCATGTAAACGGTCTGCAGAGTCAAAACCCTCAAAGTACACCCTGTAGGGAGTAAAACTCTAACACAGAAAATACCTCCCCAAAACGCCTCGTTGGTGAAACGTCATTGTCCATTGTTTACTTCCTGAGTACTGTGTCGTAGGAATACCCAGTAGCCACGCCCAGAACTATGACGCGATACGGTCATGCGGTACCCGGAACCAAATGGGCCAATCCGTGGAGCCGTTACGTTACGTCCGCGGAGCCGTTACGTTACGTCCGCGGAGCCGTTACGTTAAGCCCCTGCTGATTGGTCCAAATTGACCAATCCTCGGACTTCCTCACACAGAGCTGGGGGAGAGCTGCAGCGAGCCGTTTAGTGGAGAAAGTGAATACTGCTGAATACACATACTTTACAGAGATGCTGTATGCGAAACCAATGTGAGTTTGGAAAATTGCACAGTATTTTTCTATTTTAGTATACCTCAACAATGGAATTATGATCAGTGGAAATGGCCATGACATGGGACCTTTAAGAAAACGGAACAGAAAAATATCAGAAATAATGATTTTTTTATGCTTAATTCATCTCTCAAATAGAGATGCTTTTTCTTTTAGCTTCCGTCCACGTTAAATGTCATGTTCATCAGCCTTGTTCAGATGCAGTTGGTTAAAACCCTGTCACTGTCAAGAAGGCTTGAACATGAGATGTGCAGATGGAGGACAGTTTAGACGAATGGCTTTTTGAGAAATTAAGATGTGAAATTGATGACATATTGATGTCTTAACTTCCTGGATCTTGATGGGCCCTGCTGTCGCTCCCACTGCCCCATGTCGGCCCTCATTTGCTCTGTGAGCCTTGTGAAACTTGTGAGGCACGAGCGCTCTGGTTTCGGGGGTCAGACACTTGTTCTGCATCGCCACACTTCAACGAGGGGCTCTGCTACAGCTCATAAAGTCTGTTTTAAGAAGACAGGGGAGTGTTCAACCTTGTGAGTGGGGCCTCGTTCAAGCTGTGAAAAAGCAAAGTGTCTGCGTTTGATGGGCTCTGCATTTGAAGGGTTTCCAAAACACTGCCGGTTCCTCTTTTTCGTATCCTACCTTTTGAAAAAGTATTTTAACCCTCCTATTGTCTTAGTTTCCCCCCCCCCCCCCTTACTTTGGTGTTTGCGGTCAAATTTGACCGGTCCTGTTTTAACTGCAAATTTAATTTAACACCCTTTCAAACTGTACATATTGTATCAGACTACTGGCATATATGAACAACTGCAGTGAATATACAAAGAATAGACACTGAACATGTATTGCGTGTGCCAGGTGTGATCCATGTGGGGGGATGGGCACATAAGGGGGGGGGGACACATCTAGAGAGAGTGTGTGTGTGTGTGTGTGTGTGTGTGTTTTATCTGATCCGGATGGTTACTAATTCCTTTTGTTTATGGCGGTCAGTTTTGGGTGTGTGTGTGTGTGTGTGTGTGTGTGTGTGTGTGTGTGTGTGTGTGTGTGTGTGGTCCTGATCCGGATGGTTACTAATTCCTTTTCTTTATGACGGTAATTTTTGACCAGGAACACCATGGGTGTTTCAAAGTTGACTAAATCATCCAAAATTCAATGAAAGTGGTGATCAGCCATTTTATATGTTCAAATGTCTACTGTGAAGGATATCATGAAGCCTTAATGCAATCGAATGTAAAACAAAAAGGTTATGATTGATGAAAGTAGTAAATCGGTCAGATTTGACCCGAAGACAACAGGAGGGTTAATTAATCTCAGTCCTGCCTTCATTCAGTCTTTATCTGCTAATATACAAAACATGTGAACATGTATGTTTGTATTAGGGACAGAGGTGACTTCTTGGTGCATTAGCTGGGTTATATGTTCACGGAGTAAAAGACAAACACTGTTCAGCTCAGTGTTGAACATCCATTTCCTGGTCATATTCTGGCAATTCAGCACAACAACAGCTGGGCCATTGCCTTCAAATATTGGTGTCAGCAGAAAGTATTTACACACATCCGATCCGCACACTCTTCTATTCTTGTTTTTGTTCCAGAAAAACCGTGTTGTGTTTGTCTGTGTGTTTGTTTGCAAGTCTGTCAGCAGGATTTTGGAAAAACGACTCGCCTGATTTTCATGAAACTTGGAAGAAGATTAAAACACCCAATCATGTTTGGAAGGGATCAGAAAGATGGCGTGGAAACACACAAACAAAGATTCACTTTCTATACCAATGTGAGATAGAGAGTTTGTGCTGCGTTCATGTAGTGTCAAAATAATTGAACAACTGGGAATTTCATGTAAAGCCCCCCATTAAGTATTTGCAACAAGCTTGGAAGTTGGCGAGACTTTTAGTGAACATCTTCATGTCTCACCTTATCAGCTTTCTTTAGATGTCATGCAGATACTCGACACAATAAAACACATCTTCCTTTTTAGCAGCCATGTTGTTTCGACATTACGACCTAAAGGAAGTAACTTGCGTGTCGGACTAATTTGAAAACGACTTTTTCACAGAAACAGCTTTAATCAACTTGAAATAAAAAAAAATTATAATTTCTGTTTTACACATGTAACCCAAATGTCCCGTAGCCTCTCTGAACACCCTGGGACTCTGCGTTGTGTTTATTATTGGTGATGGGATGTTATGCAGAGGGGAGGAAGACAGGACACAGTAGATCGGATTGCAGTGGAGACGCTGAGTAATGATTTATTCATCCCAATGGCAGCTCTTCTGACACACCTTTCGTGGAG
>CALSBZ010038445.1:0-10094 GCA_943591055.1 Gobionotothen gibberifrons | reverse complement strand
AGCAGCTGAATGGTTTCTCTCCTGTGTGGATTCTCATGTGGCCCTTTAATGCTATTGTCTGTGCAAAAGATCTCTTACAGACTGAGCAGCCATATGGTTTCTCTCCTGTGTGAATTCTCATGTGGCCCTTTAATACTGAACTCCGCCTAAAATACTTCTTACAGACGGAGCAGCTGTATGGTTTCTCTCCTGTGTGGATTCTCATGTGTTCCTTTAGTCCTGAACTCTGTGTAAAATACTTCTTACAGACTGAGCAGCTGAATGTTTTCTCTCCTGCACTACGCCGTGAATCACTGACAGAGTCTTGTTTATTTCTCTGAGAGTTTGAACCTGGTTCTCTGGTCTCCTTCCAATCAGCACTGTCTTCAGTGTCAGGTTCAGAAGAGTCTCCAGGGTTGTCCTCAGTCTCTGGTTGTAAATGTCTCTCTGGATCTGAGTTCCTGGCTGGTTCTGGTCCTCCACAGTCCTCTCCATCAGCTTCTGTTTCCAGGTGTTCAGTTTCTCTTTGATGAAGCTGAGAGGACTGAGGTTTCTCTTCATCATCTTCACTCTTCACAGGGACAGGAGTGAATGTGGACTTGGTGATATCAGCCTCCTCCAGCCCTTGAAGCTGCTCTCCCTCCTGACTGCTCCAGAGTTCCTCCTGTTCCTCTTTAATGTGTGGGGGGGGCTCTGGGTCCTCCTGGTTCGGCATATGCTGGTTTTGATTTCCACCTTCCATAAACAATTCCTCTCCCTGGTGATTGCTGTTGAATGTTTCACTACTGTGGAAAAATGTATGTTTCAAAAAGCTTAAATCTGACAGGATTTCACTGCTCTGTTTCCAAAAATCATCGTCTTCTCTGTCTTTAGTCTCTGAAGAGTCTCCAGGGTTGTCCTCAGTCTCAGGTTGTACATGTCTCTCTGGATCTGAGCTCCTGGCTGGTTCTGGTCCTCCACAGTCCTCTCCATCAGCTTCTGTTTCCATGTGTTCAGTTTGTCTTTGATGAAGCTGAGAGGACTGAGGTTTCTCTTCATCATCTTCACTCTTCACAGGGACAGGAGTGAATGTGGACTTGGTGATATCAGCCTCCTCCAGCTCCCGAAGCTGCTCTCCCTCCTGACTGATCCAGAGTTCCTCCTGCTCCTCTTCAATGTGTGGGGGGGGGCTCTGGGTCCTCCTGGTCCAGACTGGAGCTCCACTCCTGCTGCTCAGGGGGAACCTCTTCTTCAACCACCGCCAGCTGCTGGACGTCTGCAGGAAACAGGAAACACATATTCATCAGAATCAGAATCGGTTATATTTACCAAGTAGGTTTTGAAGTGACCTACTTGTATTAATTTGTAGTCAACTATATACTAAACTACTACTATACTATATCAGTGTGAAAAATGTGTGTTAAAAACTGTGAAACTGAAGAGAGGGAGGAGGGATGAGTGTGTGTGTGCTGCATTCCTGCTTGTTGTTTTGCAAGAGAGGTGTGAAACCGGACACCAACAGATGTCTGGTTCATCTCCCAAGGGACTATTGTTCCCACAGACAGGAACATTGTTTGGCGACATGCTGGAAATTGTTTCTATTGTTGCAGTTTCAAACTTTGCATTTACACTCATACCGTTTGCATGTCTGAATTGAGGACAGGGCATTTAAATAAATAGAATAAGTACGTTAAGAGTAATGACAGGAATTGTCCAGTATATTAATAAATACAAGTGAACACATATTCAACTAGTCAGATAAATAAAAGCGAAGTCAATATGGAAGGAGAGTTTGAAAAGAATGATTCAGACGTCCAAATTCCTGGCAGTTTCCGAGAACCAGGGGACAGACTGAGAGATTGATTCTGAGTGGAATCAAAAGGGGGGGGACAAGGAACTATGATCAAATGATAGGAGATGAGATGTTGAGGAATTTAGGTTCAGCTCTAAGTGTTATGAACTGGCCTTGTCTGGTTACATTTTTATTGAAGCCAGACTACAAGTCGTATAGTTTAATTTTTATTGAACTCAGTCTCCAAGCGGTGTGGTTGATATCTGCACATGTTGAGTGAACCCCTCCCCTTCCTCCATTCACATGAGGTTAATGAATACTGCTAAGCTGGTTAGCTAGCCAGTTGGCAACACAAGAGGGTGATATAGTTTGAGGAAAGATACAACCGGTAACCACTGATTAAATACACAGTGATGGTGTACATGAACATTGAGAGTAGATTAAGTTGTTTTGTTTATCATGTTTTCACCAAAAGTCATTTGAATTGTTATTATTTTAATGTGGTGTTGTTTTGAGTTATATTTCTAAACTATAATGTATCCACACACATGTGGTTTCTTTGTCACAGTTCATTTTAAAGTCAGCCACCTCATGGCTAGATCTCAACTCTGAGAGTCCGTTGTGTTATGTTAAGAGGTCCTTTTGTTCTTCAGGCCACATGTTAAGTTTGATCAGCATCCAATTTATTTGACCCCATGGAGGTCAAGAGTCATTCTGTTAGACCACCATCTTGTGAAAGACAAATCATTGTTCTTTTGTCACATTGTGAATTAGAAAAGAGTTCATTTTGCTAGATCAATTTATCTATAAATGTTGCTAACATTTTTAGGAACAACACCACCAGGAGATGAGTAAACTCAAGAATCCGTAGAGTGTAAATACATTGAGACACATTTTTACACTCCAACTGTTTGCATATCAGGGACAAGAAATTTAGATTAAATAAATAAATGTTTACCAAAGGTAAAAAGTAGAATGGAAAGTAGACATAAGCCTACACTTGAGTCAATTTACATTGCTGTGTTCTGATTAGTGTCCTCTGCAAGTTTACTATTGTTCTAAGTAACAGTGGGATTTAAAATATTGGAGAAAGGTATGGAGATGTTCTTTCGTAGTGTGTGAAATATGTGATGCTTGAAACACGTAGGTATTCCAATTTATAGGAGAAAATGGTTTCCTGAAAGAGTTATGTTGGGTAAATATGTAGCAATGGTTGAAGTAATTCTTGGAAGAAGTTTGTGTAATATCATTAGTAGACATTAATAGTGATTAGATGGCATTTAACCACTGAGACAGATAATATGATTAGAAAAGACAGAGTGGAAAGGGTTGGATTTATTTAACCTCAGTGTGCTAGACTTCCTATGGGTATTGCGTCCCGAGACCTGGACTCCCCCTCTGTGTCAGAAAGGCTACGATCCCGACCCTCCAAGCAGACAAAAGACCCAACCCAACAGGAGACTCCTCCTTCTCCATCGAACAGACAGAGAACCAGAGCTGAAACAACAACAAGACTGCATCCAGAACTGCATCCAGAACCAAAGCTCCATAAACAGCAGAGAGACTGAAAAGGAGGAGATGAAATACAAAGACAAGAACAGTGACATGATGGGGGCTGCAGATGAAACTGGGCAGATGGCTGCATACAAGAGTTACAGCGGATGGATTCCAGAACTGATGGACAAAGGGGGAGGAGTCAGAGTCAGGAGTTGGTCGAGCAAAATGTCAGGAGGTGGGGGTCACAGCTTGAGAAAACCAGGAGAGGAGAAAAGGAGAACGGGAATGAGTGAGTTTACACATAAACACACTTATTCACAACGCACATAAAAGAGACCACATTTAAAGAAATTGAATTGACTTGGTTTAAGTAAAGATACAAATATGTACTACCCATAAATTAATACATTGGTAATAAAAAATAGCAGTAAAGAGGAAACTATTAAAGTCAAATGAGAAAATCATCCTAAAACATACTGAGAGATAAAGGGGGACACACTGAGGGAACAATTCACTACACTTTAAGCAGTGGGTGTTTTTGGAGTTAGGAGTAGAACAATATTCTTCAATCTTTTCATCATGTGAACCAATTATTCTTTAAGTGATTTGTATTCACGTGTGAATAAAGTAGTGATCTTATGTTACAATATTGATCACCATTAAAAGGATAGTTTGAGGAACCACTCTATAAGATCAGACACATCTTTATTTGTATGGATAATGTTAAAAAGAGAGCTAGTGCCAAGCCAAATATAGTATTCCAATCTAAATAATTGATTTCGCCATTGTGGCATAGTTATTACCATAGGAGGGCTTTGAGATGGAAATACGAGATGATTTCTGTTTTTAAATCCTTGATAAAGTAGGGAGTAGCTGTTGCATGTTCGGACACCCAAGGTTCCACACACTGCTGAAGAGGTTAACAAGTGGACCAGAATTGAAGATAAATGCTATGAAATGCATTGCAGAGCTACACAGATCCTAGTAATGGTTTGACTCAAGAGAATAGTTATGTACACAAGTAACCTGAAATAGATCTATTAGACATTTTAATACTAATTAGGTGTAAATGAATTGCAGTAGTAGTAATATAAGGAAGTGAGTTTTGTACCAAGTTTCAGGAAAGGTGGGAGGCGGAAGTCCCAATGAAGAGTTAGAACCATCTTGAGAATCATAGTTGAAATCGTGAATGAATAAGGAATGGTGCTCCGCATATGACTTATTTTTGTGAAGACTCTGCAGAGCACGACATGATCAAATGACCTTTGACCCTGACTGACAGCGTGACAAAAGCACTGTCAATGACTGACTCTGGGGTGTACCTGACCAAACCTGACCTGACAACCAGACAGTGTGAGTGTGAATGAATGCCGGCAGGTGATCAGTGTAACTGCATGATTCTAAAACAATAACTAACCGAGCATGTTTTTGGACTAACATTATTTTTGGAGCTCCAGGGGACACAAAAGGTTTCCTAAAAATTCCACAAAAGGGGGAATCCGCACATGTGACCCGTTTCTAATCTACTTGATGCTATTGTACTCCCACAGGCAGCGGCGGTTTGCAAGATGTGAAGCTCAAACTAAAATCTGAAGATTCTGTTTATTTTAGGACTGAAAGACGGAGAGAAACACTTCTTTTCACTGAAGTGTTTACTGTGGAAAATAATGGATGTACATTTGTGAATAATGTTTGGTATTTTCTTATAATCAATGATTACCTGAATGTTTTCTTCCCATTACAGGATTTTGTTACACATGAGTTCATGTGTAAAAAGGGGGAGTGTGTGTATAATGTATTGTGTCAACATGGCTGTCAAATTCACAAGCTACATTTTTCATTTAGGGACTGAAAGAAACCATTGATTGACAGTTTTAGAATTAACCTGCTCCATATCCATAGGATACTGTTTGGTGAATGTTGACATGTTTCTAAATATTGATTGAGTTATAACAGGTAACACAGATGCAGAATCAGTGGCCAAGGGGTTACTGTAAGAGATGTAATTCCAGAATGGAATACCGAAGAAGTTGACCTGTGATGATGAAATTTTTTTGTAATATTTCAACAGATATTAGAAGTACCTGAGGTTTGAGAAGTAGAAAGAACATATTACAGTTAAGCTAAAACATAGTAATGTAATGAGACAGAATTTAATTTAGACAACATCTTGTAGATGGGCTGGTGGAGAAGTTGAAACCATAGACTTTGTTGTTTGGGTCATTATGGGGATATACATTTGATTTGAATTCAGGGTGGAGAGACATTTGATGACAGCCCAGGAGCCCTGAGTGTAGGAGGGGAAGTAGAGGTCATGGGGTCGAAACCTTATTTCCAGCAATTTGGGGGGATTGGGGTCAGACTTTTCCACTCAGGTTGCAGAGGCCAAAGGGGGACCCGAGAGGCGCGATGCCGACACAGCGGAGTTCGTCTGGCTGGGGGTCATCAGACCCGGGTGGCTCGGCCCCAGGTTCTCCGGCCCCTACAGAGTGACCCAGAGGACCTCCCACGCTGTCCGCCTAGAAGGAAAGGGGGACCTCTGGTGCCATTGGAGCCAGTGTGCGGTGGGGAGGCCACCTGGAGGGACCCTAGACGACATCAGGACGGACATGGCCCTCACGGAGGAGGACTCAGAGGGCATCCCTTCAGCAGACAACCCGGAAGCCGCCATCAGAGGACAGGAGGAGGACAACTCGGAATCAGTCATCAGCGGAACAGAGGAGAAGAAATGAGAGGGCATCACTCCTATCGCCAGCCAAGAAGCTGCCGTCAGCAGGCTGGGGGAAGAGGACGCCGGGAACACCCCATTTTTGTATCCCACATTTAGGGAGTTGTTTTCTAAAAGCCCATATTCAAGGGATATTTTTTACGTTTTAATGACCTTGTGTAGTGCTGACACAGAGACCAAAACATTGCAGAGAAGAAGAGAAAATATCTGAAGAAGCCTGCATTTCCTGATAACCTGTTGGTTGCTATTAACATTGGGAATAATAGTCTCTTTCTTCGTCCTACTGTATGTACATTGTAACCCTTAAAGGGCCAGGGTTAAATGACCCATTGGTCCACAGCACTCTTAATAATTTGGGTTTTAAGACCGTACGTTGGCATATACATTTTATTGATACCAGAAGAATGGTTTACTAACATGTTTGGTCAATGGAACTGGGGTTACGTACTGTAACCCAGTTTCTATGAGTGTAGCCCTCTAAGGCTATCGCTATTGGTAATCCCACTGCACGTGTGCAGCACTGACAGACTTAATCCACGCCCACCTATGACGTGGGCCCCACCGCCGGGCTCACTTCCGTATAAATAGGAAGTGGGCCCCACAATCTACTCCCACAACAGCTTTTCTTTAGCTATTCACGGAGCCAGTGGGGCCCGAACCTTAGAGGGCTACGCCTATACTCATAGAAACTGGGTTACAGTACGTAACCCCAGTTCTATATCGTATAAGGCTTCGCCCTCTAAGGCTATCGCTATTGGGTTAAGGGCGAAGCAGGATGTAGTTTACGCCCCACGGGTTTGTCCGTTCCCAGAAGCACAAAACACACCTACTCAGTTAATAACCCATGTCCATTTCACCATGCGTAATGGAGCATCACATTCCCAGGGAATATAGCATTTAAAAAATGAATATTCTCCATCAGGGAACGAAGGTAGGCTTACTTAGGCTACCTGTCGTTTATAAAAAGTAGAGACCAAGTCTCACTTGTTAAAAAACGATCAAGAGAGGGGGAAAAAAGGGCAGCTCTCTAAGTGCCGACAGGCAGGAGAGAGGGCACGCAGTTGAGTCCCCGACCTTACTCACTCTGACAGGACACTCAGTGTGTCAGAGAGGAATGGGAGACCTCCCTCAAATACAAGAACAGGAGGAAGACCAAGATGCAGCAGTGCAAATGTCTTCCACTGTCATTCCTCCATGCAACGCCGTAAAGGAGGAAAATCCTCTGGTGCCGAGCGCTCTGATGTTCTCCAGGGGATCCACCCCAGAGGAGACATACGCCTGTGACACAGCCTCACACAGCCAGTGTGACAGGCGCTTGTGCACACAGAGGTTGCCCTATTGAGCGCTCTCTGTAATGCACAACTGGGAGCTGCGTAACGCAGCCGTGCGTAATATAGCATGACAGCGCGCGCATGGGACAGAGGAGATGAGATGTGGCTTCTTCCTCTGATGTGTGAGGAGGGGGAAAGAAGCCATCCAAAGTTATCACTCTCGATCTAAAAGAGCTTGTGATCACCTTTGGCATAAGAGCCGGTGTGCAAAAACTACAGGTACATTTAATATATATATATATAAATATATATATAATATTATTATCGGTTATCGGTATCGATCTTGAGAAGCAGGAAGTTATCGGTATCGGTTTCAAAAAAACAATATCGTGCATCCCTCCCCACCATAATTTGCACTAACGTCAGGGACGGTTTTGTTTCCTCTGGCAGGACACTGCTCGCAGTGTGCACTTCAGGAGTGAGGACTTTGACAGGATGGGGCAGACTGTCCGGCTTAAAGATGGTGTTGTGCCAACAATATTCAACTTGATGAAACTGCCTCTCCTGAGGACCCCCCCGGGAGAGGAAGAGCAAGAGTGCAATAAGTGCTTTCACTATTTTAGCAGCTTTTTCTGACATGAAATCTAAATACAGAACAAGACTGACTGATGAACATTCAAATGCCTATTAGAGTGAACCTAAGTGGGTCCAGCATTCACCTCTATGGTGGACTCCATGCAGTGCCAGTCCTCTCACTAACTGTAAAAAAGAGTGAATGCACGTATTTTACACATGTGCCATAAGATGCTTGAACGGTGGAGATTAAGGTGATGTATTTACTATGTGGGCCATAATAACAAGTGAAAACATTGTCTTTTTCTCTTGGACATTTATGTGAATTGTCAGTGATGTACTTATTACTACGTGGGCCATAATAATATGTGAGGAATTGGCGATTTTTGACAAGCTGCACCTCAGAGAAGGTCTGGTTATTGTCAGGCCTATGAAGTGTGGCAAAAAAAAACAGTCAGCTGTTCAAATAAACCTATTTCCACATCTGCACTCGATCAGCTGATTATTTCCATTTGCCTCACTTTATAAGCTTTACATCACTTGTACCGCAGAGTTTGCAACGCCACAAATAAATGGTGCCGATCTTCAGTCGGATGTGACTGTGTACATTTTTAGTAAGGGTAACGGACAAAAGGTGTGGAAATACCATATGAGGAAATATGAACCAGAAGTTATCAAAGTTGAACCATCAGAAATGTTTTTAATAACAACATTTGGTCAAAAAGAGAGAGTGAATAAAGAGAGTGAATGTATAGAGAGATAAGAGGGAACAGACCTGCTCTGTGGATCTGAAGCTGAGGCTGTAAAACAGCGTCCAGTAGTTTCCGGTGTCTCTCGTTCTCCTGTTTTGAACGAGACAGTTCCTCCTCGTACTCTGCTATCGTTCTTTCAAACAGAACAAAGATGTCTTCAGCAGCAGCAGTGAGTCGCTGCTTCACCAACGAGAGCAGCACAACACTCATGTTTACTAAATCACCACTTCCTGTTAAACACACTGTTTCTCTGTGTGTGCTTCAGTCTCTGTTAAACACACTGTTTCTCTGTGTGCTTCAGTCTCTGTTAAACACACTGTTTCTCCGTGTGTGCTTCAGTCTCTGTTAAACACACTGTTTCTCCGTGTGCTTCAGTCTCTGTTAAACACACTGTTTCTCCGTGTGCTTCAGTCTCTGTTAAACACACTGTTTCTCCGTGTGTGCTTCAGTCTCTGTTAAACACACTGTTTCTCCGTGTGCTTCAGTCTCTGTTAAACACACTGTTTCTCTCTGAAGCTTCCTGAGCTGCTGTTCAGCTGGACGGCAGGAAGCAGAGGTTTGGGAGGATGATGTCCCTGATGCTGTTTAGATTCCTCCAGCACCACGGGGGGTCCTGTGTGGATGGCAGCTCCTTCCTCAGCAGATCCAGTTCTCCAGAATTGTCCTAATCACAGAGAAACAAGAGAAAAAGAACAACATGTATTCATCTTATAAACATAGGATGATCATGACCATCCCTAAAGGATTATTTTAAATTCCGTATTGTTTTGTTTTTAAAAACACTTCAGAGTGTTTTGCTCAAAATACCAAACAGACCACCCTTTGTAGCCATGCCTCATACATTAGTTAGACGGTAAAAACAAATGTTTTTTACCGTTTTACACGCGCACTCTCTCACACACAGACCCTAGAATCGGCCCTGGTTGCAGTAGAACATTCCACTGTAGCGCCCGGTACCTTAATGGGAAACCCCATATGTTTGAGCACCCTCTATGAAACGTCAAACCCACAGTAGGCTACCCCCAAAAGAAATCTCTGGCGCCGCCACTGTGGGCTAAGCTCCGAATGTTTCCAGGTCCAGGAAACGCCCCTGCTCGTTAGCCATGCTACTGATGCTGGACCGTTTTTCAGTGGCTGCACAATAAACGGCAAAATACAAATGAATGTGAATAAATAGCCAAATAATCGATCAATGCTCTCCGTCTAATATGTTCGCTCGCTGTTAGTGTTGTTGCATAGCAACCACCTCGCACTATGTGTCGTGGAGAAGGCAACGGAGGGACTATTTTGTGTGTATTTTTCTTTCACATTGCCACACTTGGTAACCGTTTTACTAACCTTTTACAAACCTTCGCGTCGAGCCGAACAAACAACTGGGTCTAATCGCCACACCATTACATTCATCCGTGTGTACCTGACAGTATTGTTACAGCAAAACTGTCTCTCCTGATTGAAAGTTAAACCCAATACTCGCATTCATCAGTTATTAAAGTAAGTTAAACCCGGTACTCACATGTATCAGT
>CALSBZ010038439.1:0-10247 GCA_943591055.1 Gobionotothen gibberifrons | reverse complement strand
AAAAAAAAAAATCTACTCGTGTATATATTACTAAGATAATCCGCTGTAAACCACTTATTATGCGCCTTTGTAAAACGGGGATAACATGATTAGGAGGCCATTTGAACAGAACCCTGCTTGTCCCCCTTCCCACCAAGACCACACACACACAAAAACACACACTTCCAACCCACCACTAAGGCGATGATAATTGCCAGGAAGCACTTACCATTGCACTGACCTCAGTGTTTATTGTGAGGGTGGAAGGGAGGATTATAGAAAACATATTATAGGGCTGCAGATGGGAGGGGAAAGAGGGTGTGGTGTGCAGATGGATGGAGGAAGGCGGATACTTAAGTAATTTGTGACGGCAGATTCGTTGAGGGAAAGATCTTTGATGGACTGCATGTCCGCCGCTTCAAGGACAGGTTGATGCGTGTAGGCGGGGGGGAAGTAGAGGTTAGGAGAAGGGGTTTGTGGGTAGGCTGGTGGTCGTTGTGGTGTGATGCAATAAGTGGGCCGTTTTATTCAACCGCCATCCTCGCACAACATGTGTTTTCATTCCGCTTCATTTAGCTTAGCCGAGTCCAGGCTCCCTCGTATACTGAAACACACACACATTCTGAAACCATGGGAGCACCCGCTCACATGTGTTCACATGACTACACTCATCGGCGCCAATGGCATACATATCCATCAATACCATGCTGTAGGACTTAAATGCGCACAAACGTATCGTTACACCCACACATGCACACACGCACACACACACGCACACGCACACACACTTGCATACATGAAGCTGCACCTGCCTTTGACTGGCCCATTAAGCATGTTGAGAGGGAGGAAAGTCGGGGGCAGTGGAGTGTCTTTTATTCCTACAATCAATCATACATTAGCTAGATAGCATATCCAACTGAGCAAACCGACCAACCAGACGGAGAGACAGAGGAGGAAATCACTAACACCAGGGGCCAGATTTATAAAAGTCTGTTTGAGTTTATCGAAGATGATTCATATTTCTAAAGATGTTCTGTTTTGTAAATTGTGTGCACATACACAAACCTGATTTCCACCCCCACAGAGTAAGCCATCATTTGATTTAAATTAGCAGTTTTTTTTATGTCGTTGGACCTGTCGGTAAAAAGCATTCAAAGGAAAGACGTCCAACATCAGAGCAACAGTGGCCATGTAGCTTCCACACTGTCATTAATGGATCACATGCACCTGTACCTCATTATGTACGCAGCCACTGTGTCGTCGTCGCCCACGCTGGAGAATGACTGTTTAGAAGGCATTTTGGTTGTTATCTTGTTTTTTGAAGCTCCAGCCTGCTATTCAGGCTGGAGCTTATTACAACCACACACTGAATAAGAATAGTTTAGGAACCTACATTGATGCAATGAACTTTCATAAACCAAAAACCCCACAGTGAAGGGGTAAAAGTTCTGTGATGAAAACAGGGAGAGAACTTCAGCTGTGCTAAGTGCTGATTTAACATGCTGAACAATGACGTAACCCAGTGGTTCCCAAACTTTTTCAGTCGGGACCCCCTTGGGTATTAGAAATATTTTCGGGACCCCCCAAACCCGGTTCCCATCTATATTGATCTTCTCAAAACGGGGCTGTTGTTTTGAGACTGCCACTCTCAGTTCATTCTCAATGTTCAGCTTTGATCTGTATTTCGTTTTGATGGCAGCAACAGCAGAAAAAGCCTATCTCACACAAGTAGGATGTTGCAAAAGGCAGCATTATGCGCACAGCTCTCTGACCAATGAGATATTTTCGAGCAGTGTTTGTTTACAATTGAATAATAATAATAATACATTTGATGTATATAGCACACTTTAAAAACAACGTCATCTCAAGGTGCTTCACAAAGCTAAAATGAGAAAAAAAAAAGAAAAAAAAAAAAAAATCTTCCCGCGACCCCCCTGCAGTACTCCCGCGACCCACCAGGCGTCGCGCCCCACAGTTTGAAAACCACTGACGTAACCGCTACAAATCAGCCACCATTGTCACTGTGAGAATGTTAGCATTATTATGTTCTCATTAAGCGTTCAGCACCACTGTACCCAAGTAGAGCCCCCTCACCGTAGTCTTGATTGCGCTGCTAATGCTGCACTTCTGTTGCCTACCTTAAAAGTTACAACTACTGCAGGCATGAATGTGGATGGAGGGATCAAAGTCAACTTTAATGTCATTCTTTGAGTTTGTGTGTACAGACAGAGATCGAAATGACGTTTCCAACAATCCAAAATACAATTATACAATATACAGATATGTATAAAAATATGTATAAAATATGTATATCCTATATACACAATTGACACATTTACACATATGCGCACATTAAGATAAAAAACACAACAATCAATATGTACAAAATAACAGTCACTTCAATATCTTTGGGAATTTACATTATTGCAAGATTGTCCATAGAATGTGCATTTATTGCAAGATTGTCCATAGCAGCGTATAAAAAAGTGTCTGGTGCTGGATTTGTGTGTCTGAGTGTGTGGGGGAGTTATAGTCCAGTTGGGGCAGGGGTGGGAGAGGGGAGAGGGGCGAGAGAGTTCAGCCAATTGACGTTTTTGTTTCCAAGAACTTGAGGAAAAGAAATATGCTACTGCAAATCTGGAGACGGCAAAGTCGAGAGAAATAAACTTAGTTTAAACATTTTATCAGAAGGACAATTAGGGAAACGACAGAAGACGTATAGGGGTTGAATTAAAATAATTGAGTGACAGGAAGCATTTAGATAACTTTATTAACACTCTGATTAAGGCTTGAAGAAAAAAAGCAAACTACAAGAGTCGGTGTGAATCGGCACAACAGTTGTATTATCTGAAGCTCTACTAGGAGTATATCCTTCAGTGGTAATGTTCAGAACAATGGGTATTTACTGCCATTAAAGTCAGGCTTTAGGAGGTTGAGTGGACCTGAAGGAACTGCTGTCCCATTCCCTTTTATTTTATATCTTCCTCAGCAGTTTCTTTTATGTTGCCATTGTGTACATATCAGCAGAAATACTGTAGTCATCACAACAGACAGTAACACATGCTTCAGTGAAAAGATTCAGGATTCATGTTTGTTCTTCTGTTCCCTGACATTTGTAAGTATTAAAATGACATGAATCTCCTTTTGTTTCACTGCTGCATCAGCAACCTTGCTCAAACCTAATACCGACATGATGGAAAGTCATAAAACTCCACGTAATGTCACAAAAACAGATGCTTTTATCACATCAACAAGGAAACCAAATGTGTGTGACTTAGGGAAACAGGTGGAGCTCAGCTCATTGAAAACCAACATGGCAGGGATGGTTGCTCTAATGGAAAAAGAAAGCACATCAAAAATGAATGGAATCTAAATATGGGAACAAGTTTTAAGATGCAGCAACTTCAGAAGTTAGTTATAAACTAGCCAAGCCTGACTAAATGGGTGTTTGGAATTCATGACATGGTTGACTGATCTAATATGATTGTGTAAAATAGTCAAATATTTGGAATTCCATCTGCATATCATAAATGAAGCAGTGGTGCATGATGGTGTAGGTTTAGCATTTTAGTGCCACACAAAAGTATGTGCCATGTTGGGATCTGCAACTCATTTTAGGGTATGTATTATTCATATTGGGGCTATGGTAATAACAGCAGACTGAGGGTGCTTATTCACATCAGTGTGTAACAGGATATTAGTGGTGTTCCTGTTTGTGTAGCCCTATTAGCTTTTGTCTTTTTTTATGGTTGAACTTTCTTTTTTTAACACCATGGGAAAAGTGTCAGAAATGGCAACACCGTAAGTTCAAAAACATGATTGAATTTCCAAAGAATCCACAAGGATGCCACTCGAGGGCATTTGCTCTTGTTCTATCAGGACAACCAAGCATCACGGGGTTTTTTCACACACACTCCTCAGATCCCAACTCAACTTTTTATTTTTTTCAGTTTTTGGATCAATACTTATTTCTGATTTCTTTTACAGTATTATTCTGCACCCAATACAAGTATCGTCTGTATGTCATTGAACAAATCCTATTAAAGTAAAAAAAGAAAAGGACTCATATCTGTGCCCTGCATTAGTAAGAACATTTTGTTCCAGTGCATTTCCATGTATCTATTTTTATTCTTTTTAAGATGTTCTTTTAAGTGAGTGAGTCAAAAAGCTGGAAATCCGGTAAAAGTTCCATGTTTCTTTCCTCATGTTGTTTTCCATCGATTGAGATTACACTTTGCTTCTTTGAATAACATCATCTCTGTATACTCTCTTCTTTTGCAATAATTGAAAGGCACCCCACTGGTTAATTTCCCCCGAAAGTAGGGCTGCTCGATTATGGCAAAAATCCTAATCTCGAATTATTTGGGTCAATAATTAATATCACGATTATTGAAAACGAAAATCCATATACTTTGAAAACATCAATTTATTGGAGAAAAAAATGTGAACAGTATGTTTTTAACAGTTGATTACCCTGAACTTTAAGTATAACTCAACTGAAAAACCAATAAAAAAAATAGTTTAAATAAGAATAAGAATTAAAAAATTATCGTTTTATTTCGATTACGTTGTTTTCGTAATCGTTGCAAGCCATAATCGTAATTGCGATTAAAATACGATTAATTGAGCAGCCCTACCCGAAAGCTGTATCTTGTTGAGCTAACAGTACTGGATGGAAACAGGCTTTCATTTGAATTTCCTTTTGCAAATCTTTCCGGACATTCTGTTTAAAATGTGTCAAATATATGATTACCACCCTGGCTAACGACACCCAGACTGTGAGACAACTACCCTCTTATTAAATGGTATCCTCTGATTACATCATGTGTCACTCTGATAAGGTTTTGGCCCACAGAAATCGTCTGTATCCTTAAATCAGTATCTTAAAACGGGAGAAATAGCCAAAAGTCAAACCAGCCGCAAGTGGCATTCAAAAGCTTTCATGTTAAAAACTGCCTTTCATAGGAAAGTAGAGGAAGTGGATTGTAAATATTTAATATGTACTGCAGTCAACCACCATGTGATGCTGCTGTTTGGACAGGTTTTTCGACCTTTCCTTGCTCGTGGGGTCATGAGAGGCCTACCCATGTTGCGACAGCCTGCTATCATCATCACATGCATCCGTCTGTTCAACAAAAACATATATATTTTTTTTAAAAGAAGCATTTCATGACCCACTGAGCACTGAAAGTGAAATACATTCACTGTGTGCAGCATGTTTTTCTTCTGTGTCACCGAGCACATGCTGCGACTCTTTTTGAGCTCCGTCTATTAAAAGATACCACATGTATGAATAATGGATGGCCTGTTAGAGGCTAAAATTGAGCCAAAATGGGTATTTCTCCTCAGAACAGAGCATGCAGCTTGAGTGTTGTTCGGTATGCCGACAAAATGCTCATGTAGCGCTGGCAGAGTACAGTATGTGCTCATTATGTAACCCTTTGATTGCACAGCAGAATACATTAAACAACAACTCAATTCAACAACATGTGTAACATTTTTGATAATGTCTTCCGCTTTGCTCTCTCTCCCCTACTTTATCCCCCCCTCGCACAAGCAATCACAAACCAGCTAGGGACTAAGGGCCGTGGCCTTGTTACCTTTTAGTGTTTGTGGTGCTTATTGGAGCGTGCCGTATATGCCATGGCCCGGCTCTCAACAATGGCCTCGGCAAAGATCCCATTTAGTTAAGAGCCCATATAAGACATATCTGGAGGCTAAACACAGAGTAGGAAAGATGGAAGGAAGAGCAATACACATAGAGGGAGAGGACAGCTGGTGGAAGACAACATGAGTACCTGGTGACACGCACGGTTGGTGATATATATGTATTATGGTTGGTGAAATCTGTTGTGACTCGACAGTTATGTTAGGTCAAGTTATGTTTTTTACTCTAGTCTTGTGTTTTGATCTTGTCACTTCCTGTTTTTATTTTGAAAGTAATCCTTCCCTCTCATTCCAGATCCCACATGTCCTGCCTTTGTGTGTTTCCCGCCTGTGAGATTGCTTGGCCCCGCCCTGATAGTTTTCACCTGTGCCCCCCCCATCCTCCTCACCTATAAATAGCCCTTGTGTTTCTTTGTTCCCTTGTCAGTTTGTTATGTTTCATGTCGTGAGAACCTGGGCCTTTTGACTCCTGAAACTTTTTTTTTTTTTTTTTTTGTACGCTACTACGACGGAGTATTAGGGCCACACTTAGAGAAAAAAAACGGAGAGATTTCGAGAATAAAGTCGCAATAATACGAGAATAAAGTCATAATTACGAGAATAAAGTCGTAATATTACGAGAATAAAGTCATAACATTACGAGAATAAAGACATAATTACGAGTCGTAGTTTCATAAGTGACTTGAGAAGCGGATTTGGAGGAGATTGTCTCTCTGCAGGAGGAAATGGCTGGTTCTGGCCGACTAGATTACATACATACATACATATTAGTAGTGCTTTGTTAGCAATTCTTTGTTAGTAATTCTATCGCTCGAAGTGGAGTCGAAAAGTTGAGTAAAGTTGGAACGATATTGGCAGATTCAGATTTCACGGATCAATAACTCATTAACAAAACGTTGCTCAGACACAAAGTACGTCTCCTAAGTACCGTGGTACTCCACTTCGAGCGATAGAATTACTAACAAAGAATTGCTAACAAAGCACTACTAATATGTATGTATGTATGTAATGTAATGTAATGTAGTCGGCCAGAACCAGCCATTTCCTCCTGCAGAAAGGAGACAGTCTCCTCCAAATCCGCTTCTCAAGTCACTTATGAAACTACGACTTTAATCTCGTAATTATTACTTTATTCTCGTATCATTATGACTTTAATCTCGTAACTATGACTTTATTCTCGTATTATTATGACTTTATTCTCGAAATCTCTATGTTTTTTTTTTTCTAAGTGTGGCCCTAATACTCCTAGGCTACAGATACAAAACATGGACATTATAATAACAAAAAGAGACATTCCTATCTCAGACAAAAACAAAAAAATAAATAAAAATAGAGTCAGTTGGTCACTTCAACATTTCATAAACAAAACAAAAATCCTCCTGAAACTTTACTTTGAGAATTATACCTTTTGTCAAGTGAGTTTTGTTTTGAAGTATGACTTAGTTTTTGTTATAACTACTTTCTATTTTTGGAAAGTATGACTTCGTTTTTGTTATTAAACAACATTCTATTTTTGGACAACTGTCTCCGAGTCCTGCTTTTGGGTCCCGTGTCCTGTGTCTCAGTTCATAACAAAATCTAAGCTAGTCTTTCTTATCTTGTCATCTCTCGTTAAACCCAGCTCCTTCTGTAAATGATGGTTTGACTGATAGAAACCTCACTAACTACCCGTGTTGGACAACTTAAACTAGCTCTCATCAATTCAGCGTTCCCGATAACCCCTCTCAAAGTCCAACTCTCAATCCCAGTACACGGAGCAATCTCCCTCTCATCTTGATTCCCTTTTGGTATTGTCAAAATGATGGAAATAGCAGCAATTGCTCAGTGAGTGTAGCTCTGTAATGGTGATGGGTGCTTTTAGCTGGCATGAAATTGCTAACTCATCTCTTCGAGGGCGAGATCAACCGTCATCACTACTGTCACACGCCAAGTTGTATTCATCGCCCCACTCTGCCCACCTCATGGTGATGGAGTACAACAAAGACTCGTATTTTATATGCCCTAAACACTCAATTAGGATCATGTCTGGCAAGGGAAGCAGCCACAGGTATATATTATAATGCAGATAGAGTTTGACAAGCTTTGGTGAGTTGTACACCCTTGTCCAGGACTGTCTCACATACAGAGGATCATTAATGTTTCAAACAACATATCTTTTTGTTGGTAAATAAATAACGAATTGATTCTGGGCCCCAGCTGTAAGTTTTCATAGCAACATTTTATCATCTTGACGAGATACGGTAATTCTGACACCCCAGAAAAACTATCCTTGGATATTTTACTCCTGTCACAGTTGTTTCTTAGATTAGCCCTAGTTTGCTTATATTTACAACTTTACATTAATCTACAAGGTCATTCATTGTTTTTGCTTCATCGGACAAAACCTCCAAAATACCCTTTTAAGCAAGGGACACAAATACTGGCCATTCCCGTGTTGCCTCAACCTGATCTCACCAGAATGCGTACAAATGACACGACTTTGCAAAGGCGTGCAATAGATACGCAGCAGAAGTCCGTTTTTGCGTGCATATGATACGCTGATATTGCACCTCAAACATTAAAACAAAGAGCTCTGTGGCTTCAGGCTTGATCGCCGTTCCAATGACAGTTTTAATGTTTGCAGTGCAATAAACGACACGGCAGCTTATTGAGTTATGGTTAGGGTTAGGGTTAAATAAATGGCAAAGATATGTAGAAAATAAACGCATTTAAGATACATTCACAACAAACGTAACGTGGGAGAAAATTGTAGAAAAAACGGACTTCTGCGTATCTATTGCACGTCTTTGCAAAGTCGTGTCATTTGTACGCATTCTGGTGAGATTGGGCTGATTGCCTGGCATCCCACGGTGAAGCAAGTTAATGGCTTCCTAGATTGAAATGATGTTATGCAAACACTAGGGTGTGTTGAGTGTTATTCAGTAACTTTCTGACAAGCACATGAAGTGTTTTGTACAGTATGTTCCAAATGAGCCAAGTGGAGAGCTATTCCTGACAATATTCAAGATGTTGATTGTGCCTGAAAGACAATCGGAGGTATGTGTTCCATGCATGAGAGGGAGGTCATAAATAAACACTTTTGTTCTCTCTTTCTACTTGGAATAAATCACGCACAGAAGATGCCCTTTTCCAACCCACAGTAAAGGCTATCGAGTGCTATCGTAAAAACCATGCTTTCTGCTTGCTAGATGTGAAATTAAACACTTACTTTGAGTTCATGTTTATAATTAATCTTTTCATCCTGAGAATGTTTGCTTGAAGTCTTCTTCTCGTTCTTTGGAGAGAGAAAAAGAGATGCAAGCTGTGAAGACCGACGCAGAACTCCAAACTTACCAAAATTACTTTTATCAGAGTTTTTTTAGATCTGAGGACCAGCTGGGGCACAGCAGCCCGCCCAGCCAAGAGCAAGGTAGACTTAAATCATAGCTTCTTTCTTTTTCTTTTGAACCTGTTTGGCCTACAGTCAGCCATGATGGATGGGGCAACAAAGTATGGTCTGCTGTGGGGCTTCCGCTGCTCTTAAATGTATGGGCAGGGGGGGCTGGAGAAATAGGATGAATGGAGCAGACAGAGAGATGAGATGGAGGGACCAGAAGAGATATATGAGAAGTAGGCCAGGGAGAGGTGATAGATTTATATGAAGGACGGGATAGGAGAACTGAGATGACTACAGAGAAGTTATACAGTTGGCAAAGCAGGGGGTGGGGGGGGGGGGGGGGGGGGGGCATGGTCAGGCTGCGATCTGTCTCTGTCAGCTGAAGGAAAGGATGCTTTCCCTCAGATAATCTGAAATGTAACACCACAGCTGAAGGTAAAGGTGGTTGTGTGTGGGTCTGTGGAAATGCACCAGTCACTATGTGGCCCTGTGTGAGTTTGATTTATCGCATGGTGGGAAATGGACCTGGATGCTTCCTGATGAGCCTGACTTTGTGGGCTCACCATCATGACTGTAGCGTGTTCTCAGAATGATGAGGAGAAAAGAAAAGAGACAGAGATGAATAGGCATGGTAAAGGGGAAAAGGTACAGATTAAGCTAAAGGAATAACATTAACACTAGAACCGCCAACGGGTACATTTTACCCGCAGCTGTTTCTTGATTGTATGTAACTTTTTTTCAATCAATTATTAAAGTCTCCCAGTCGGTGGCTTTTCCTGAAAGTGTGTTATGTAGCACCCTCTGTTGTTAAAAATGGTCAATATGAAGTCAGATTGAAAAAATTGTCAAAAAAAGGGCCATTTATACCCATCATCGCATGTTGCGCATAAACATGACGTGTTGCTATAGCAACGCCTGTTGTTTACTGCGGTTCCTTATAGATAGATAGATGGATAGATAGATGGATGGATGGATGGATAAATAGATGGATAGATAGAGAGATAGATGGATGGATGGATGGATGGATAGAGAGATAGATAGATGGATAGATAGATATATAGAGAGATGGATAGATAGATGGATTGATATATAGATGGATGGATGGATGGATGGATGGATAGATAGATGGATCAATTAAACGCCTGCAGCTAGTGCAGAATGCAGCTGCACGTCTTCTCACGGGCCACAAAAAGCGTGACCACATTACCCCAATTCTGGCCTCACT
>CALSBZ010038438.1:0-13127 GCA_943591055.1 Gobionotothen gibberifrons | reverse complement strand
CCCCTCTTCTTCATGTCTCTTCTACATCAACATGTGTCCCCTCTTCTCCCCTCTCTGTGTAAACTCTGAAAGTTTCAGGAAAAAAGATTCTCTCACTTTTTGTCCTGATCCATTTCTATAACAACTTTTTTGTCCACTTTATGATGTCATAACGATGTTAGCCAATCACCAACAAAGGTAACAGGTATTTGTGTTCAAAATGTAAGAAGTAGAAAGTACAGGTATTTGTGTTCAAAATGTAAGATGTAGAAAGTACAGGTATTTGTGTTCAACATGTAAGAAGTAGAAAGTACAGGTATTTGTGTTCAAAATGTAAGAAGTAGAAAGTACAGGTATTTGGGTTCAACATGTAAGAAGTCAAAGTAAAAAGTCGTCAGAAAAATAAGTAGTGGAGTAAAGTACTGATACCAGAAAAATGTACTTAAGTGTATACAGTAACGAAGTATTTGTACTTCACTATTTCCCACCTCTGGCTGCTGGGTCCTCGGGGCACCCTGCCTCGCGCTGCCTCATCCTGCATCACCCCTCTCCGTGACGTCACACCTCCTGCTCTTCTGCCCTGCACAGTCCTGGTGTAAACTGGAGCTCCTTCATCAGCCTGCACGTCTTCCTCCTTTGTGGGACTGTGCACGGATAAAGCAGAACCAAATCCAGGGTACATGCGCCTCGCGAGACCCCCATTTGGGCCAAGTCCCTGTCTCGCGCGCCTGCGTAATTGCGCTTTCTTAATGTCAGTCTGTTTGTCTGCTTCTCCTGTCCAGGTTAGCAGATAGACAAGAGATAAAGTGAGAATTAAAGCCCCCCGCATTGTGGCGAGATACAGTTAGATTTACTGAGGGGGGGAGAGATAGAGATCCAGTGATCCTGGTGCGTCTTTAGTGCATTTCATAAAAGAATGAACTCCAGATGAAGACATACAGCGAGCAGCACAGAGCCAGAGAAGTGTTTCAGATCATTCCTTCTGCTCAGGAAACCTCTGTGTGTGCCAGACAACGCGAAAAAAGAGTGTGCGTAAAAGTTACATCCAAAAAATCTCAACCATCCGTGTGCAAGTATAATCCCAGGAGGTCATATCATGTCACACACACATCCAACACTTTGTAATAATCCTCAACTTTCAGGGGAAAATCAAAGTCTTTCAGTGGCGAAAAGTTTGGACCACGTCACATCTCCAAATACTTACGCGTCCGGTAAATTAATGAATCCAATTAATCCTCCGGTAATGTTTTAAGTCCAACAAACTGTGAGATGATCCTCCAGGCTCAGAAAGGAGAAATCCTCCGACAGAATGTGCCCAACGTGCTGAGTCTGCTCCGCGGCTGCGTGCCTCCGCAGGTTCTCTTTGGCAACACTGAGCTTTTTGGGAGGCTTTTCCAAGAAAAGGCGCACACAGACCTCAGCCTCCGGACTCTTGGCGACGCTCTGCCCCGGGACTCTCTGTCGGTTCACTCTGCAACACCCATTATAAAATAGAAACACCCCCTGAAAAAAAGGCATGTGTCTCCGCTCCGGGATGGGTTTAGATTTCACTGAAGTTAAACATTTATCTAGCTGAGTGGAAGCACATTTCAAAACCCGTGAGGAAACTTTGTGTTCCCCTGCTGGCCAGATCACCGGGAACTAGAGAAATGACCGGAATCAGAGTCAGCGTCAAGTTCCTTCCTTAAAGCCAGAAGAGAAACGCCCCCTGATCCCATCCCTGTCCACCGTGCAAACCCCTATTTTGGTGTAACTGGACAGAAACACATGCAATACGAATTAAACAAGGAGGCTCTTAAAGGTGTCATATTAAGCAAAGTGCACTTGTTGATGTCTAATATGCATAAATATGTGTCCCCGGTGTGTCAGGATACTCACAAAGTGTCCGAAAAATAAAACCCTCTCTTTTTCTCCATACCCACATGCATCTCTAAAAACTCAGAAACAATGCGCGACGTGTTTTGGAAGTGTAATAGAAAAATGTGATGCTCATTTACTTACTTTTAGAATAACACTGTGATTCTTACTGGCCAATGTTTATCTATATTTACTACTTTCACTTCTTTGCTAAGCTTGGGAACATTCTTGTGGAGAAGATTTGTTGCAGTGTTGTTGGTTAAACTCTCTGTGCACCAACAGTTGGACCTTCACCTTCTGTGAACTGAGAACATCCTGATACAGCCTCCCTAAACTTTATTATAGCCGAGCTTCACCCCTCCTTTCTCCTCTCTCTGTGTTTAAATATGAAACCCAAACTCTACTCTTTCACTCAGAGACTGTATGCTCTCTGTACGATTCACTGAACTTCGTGCAAGAATAAAATACGACAAACCCAATCGAATGATTCATTCTTTATTCACGTTTGATAAATAAATTCCCACAACAGAAGTAATATGGTCTTTAGCCACTTTCACACCAAGTACTTTGCCGTTCTTAGTGCCAGCACTTAGTACCCCCATGGAACTAAGAGCCGATCGCGTTCACACCAGAATAAGTTCCCTGAGGGAAGATTACGCAAATGAAGCCGCTGACGTCACCTCTTCTTCTTCTGCTTTGGATTTACTGGCAGGCCGCAAACAACTTCACGGCGTATACTGCCACCCGGAGTCCCCGGCCGGAAGTCCCCGGCCGGAAGTCCCTGGAGTTGGGGAAGGCTTCAGTAGAAGCTGCTGGGACTCCCAGCAGCTTCTACTGAAGCCTTCCGAGTAAATCGCCAGAACACCGACATCTCCTCATCTCCACCGCTCCCATGTTTTCTTTTGTGATGCCATAAGTTAGTCTCTCTGCGTTTGTGTGCGGGGCTAATGCTAATGCTAATAATGCTAATGCCAGCAAATACAATGGCGGCTTTACAAAACTTTTCAGAGATTTACGGGCCGTGGTTTGCAATTCGCCCAGCCAATCGAAATTGGTACTTTTTCCCCCCCAGGAAAGTCCCACCTCTCTAGCAGGCACTAAACATGAGGGTAAAAGTTCTCTGAACTAAGTTCTCTTTTTGGTGTGAACGCAAAATTCCAGGCACTATCGGAACTAAACGGGAAAAGTACGTGGAAAAGTACTCCGATGTGAACGCGCCTATTGTTTACATTAGCAAGCATCGCTAACACTCAGAGCTAGCCTGTACTGGAGAGAGTATGTGTAAAAAAGCAGGGAATCAAAAAAGGAACTCACCTTGTGGTAAACTTGAGAGAGAAAAAGCATTTGAGCTCCATACTGTTTCAGAAATAATCCTTCATGTGGTTTGGAACATCATTTGGAGAGTATCTGGGTAGAATTATCCTGCATGAACTCTCGTTTATTTAGCTACAGACCCAGAATCAGCACTTTAGTAACAGGGCTGAAATATAGGGATATGAGGCCAGAATGGATGATCTGTTTGGTGTTTTGAGCAAAACACTTCATATACATGCTTTTTATATATATCTGAGACCTATAATATATGCCTTAAAATTGTATAATAGGAGACCTTTAAAGTCTTGATCCTCTGTGTTCAGGGTGGGGGCCTCCCAGTGTCTCATAATGTACCCATGGTGTAAACAAACAGATGACTCTAGTTCCTGTTGGAGGATTTGAGGCAAAACAGAGCAAGTGTTTTTGTATATAATATGTGTTGAGGCAGTCAGACTGGAAGTGGACGGAGCTACTGTAGTTCACATTTGAGAGTGAAGTTCATATTGTTTTAGCATTACTTTGTTCCGCAAAGGAAAAGTCACTTCTATATGCTTTTCCCCACGGACAAGTATCACTTTCACCGGGAGAAAACTGAAGATATGTGATGAAACTAGGATCAAATGTATACGATGTGGTCATCACAGAGCGATATAAATAGCCTCTTTACATCATGTGGCAGTCGGACACACTGTGCAGTGTTCCCTTCGCTGTGAGAGTGGATGTGGCTCAGACCGAGGTTTACTTTTCTTTACTCTGTCCTAAATTACAAGCAGGACTGGGAGACTTTCTTAGAGGAAATGGAAAGAGCCATCATAAAAGAGGAAAAAACAGTCATTGCATTGAGTTCTTTTGGCAGTAAACGTGAAAAAACAAGATTTAGTTGCTTGGCTTTTCTCGGTATAAGCAGTGAAGGAAGTGAAGAAATACACAGTCGATTATTTGTATACTTCCTGGCAGATAATCCATATCATTTATCAGTCCATTTATATTGTGTGTTATTATGTATGTATTTCAATGATTATGTGACATGTGGAAATGACAAGAAAAAATGTGAGTTACATACACAACAAAGATAACCAATGCAAACAAATGAGCTGTGCATCTACACACAACATGAACTTTGGAGGACTGCCAGTGCTCATGTCACATACCTTGATGCTCATTTATCTTCTGTTAAGAGATTTCCGTTTATGGAGTTATCCAGTTTGATATAACTGGAATAAGGGTGATGCAACCAGCCTGTCCTCCTACAAAAAACGACCATATAGGCCGATTGTTCATGCCCTTATTACGACCCAGAGACACGTTTTAAAGTGTATGTTGTTTTACACGACCACTAGAGGTGCTCTAGTGGTCGTGTAAGAAACAACATGCTCCTGGCCCGTTCATTGCAAACGCTCCGGAGGGACGTTTATTCACAAATAACCCTCTCTGGAAAATCCTAAATTGTAGAATAGTTTGGCCATTAAAATGCTTTTTGATTCGATTTCTGGCGAGAAGTGTATATTGTACTCTTAGAATCCTCGTCCAGTCGATGTGTAGGATCTATAGTTTGATAGATATTGCGAAGATGATTTGAGGTGTCGCCAGGATAACGTATATGCAGCTTCCATGTAAAGTTAGCGTGGGTGAAAACAGTTTTTCCGGTCTCGAAGTTTTCATAATAAAACCGGATGTATTCCCCTCACTGTCAAATGATTACACAGTGATATCTGCATTACTCATCCACTAAAAAACATCAGATTATCTTTGTTAATTACACAATATTGATTGGTTTAAATTGTGTACAATGCTTTTGTGTTTATAACCTTCGATTCAGAAAAACAAATAGTTTTTTAGGAGTTTAGACACTACAGTTTCCCAAGACACTACACTACCCAGAGTCCCCAGCTATCGTTTGGGACGACAACATCCACCTTGCTTTACAAACCCCGTGATTAGTCATCAAGCCCTGTGATTGGATGTTGGAGTGGCAGTGCGACAAGGTTACGCTGATCGTCAAACAGCTCTATGAAATGGAATGGAACCACGGCAGACTTTCCAAAACATGAATTGGACGGGTCCAGCCCCCGGGTCCAGCCCATACATCCATGGTCCAGAACTACACATGCTGGCTATTGTGTGTTACGCAACATGTTCTATGGCACGTCTCTTTATAAGACGTTTTTGTATTTCCCACAATTAGAAGTTGCCAGTATTAAACTGTATACACCCTGGAGGTTTAGGGGATACGAAGCACATTGGTGTTATCAAATTTAAAACATATAATTAATAAATGGGTGAATTAATATACCCACATGACAGCTAAGGTCAGAAGAGCTTTATTTAACAGCTGGTCTTATGTCTGTGACCCCTCCTGTTGTTCATTGATAAGCCTGAAACATGCACTTGTCAAGGTTCAGAGGCACATTTTGCAAATATGGCATTTTAAGATAAGACAAGATAAGATATACTTTATTGATCCCAAGTTGGGAAATGTTTTTGTTACAGCAGCATACTATTTTGTACTACAGTTCAGAGGTTAACCTGGTATTTTTACTCCACTACATTTATTTTAGTTACTTTGCAGATTCTGATTAATGATGTGAAATATAAACAACCCTTAAGTCAGACTTTAGTTACACCTGAGTCAAATTCAGGGAAGGTGATTGTCAAGTGCCAAAATAAACTATGCAATATATTGGACGTTAAGTACTTTGTCAGACTTCATATTTATCTGTGGATAACCCCAAGGTTTTTTTCTCATTCAAAAGAAGACCTTAACTTAAAGTAATCTTTAATGTTTAAATAAAGCCTTATTAGTTTGTCTGTTTTGCACATCCTCCTATTAATATCTTTGGACGTCCTGCACTAAACAGTTTTATTGTAGAGATCACTACAGTATCTTCTTGATATTATATATTGTATATTTCTATCATGCCTTCTACTTTCCCCCAATTTTGTATGTAGGCTACTCTTAATATTTAAATGTTTTCATCAAATAAAACGTATTCAACAACAAAATTCAATAACGTGCTTTAACCACTAGGCGGTGCGGGTTAAAAAACCAGTGGTGTAGTTAATAAAACATAATAATATCAAACATAATATGACTTTATTGTGAAATTAAAACAGAACGGTAAAGGAAAATACAATTTCAGTCTCTCGATTTGAAGCTTATGCATTGTACCATGAACCTGTATAGACCTGTAACAGTCAACTGCATGAGGAGTTGGAAAGGTAGTTCAGTAAATAATATTTTTAAAAACTACAAAAAAATCCCTTTCTATCAGCTGTGCACCGTTATGGTGTAAATATAACCTATCTACCAATTGGATCAAATATAAAAGTCAGCCGAATTAGTGTTGATACTGCAAGGAGACGTATTGTGTGAAAAGAAATGGAAGATGTTGTTTAATTGCTAATATATTTATGATCCACGTCACGTATTCAGTTTTGGCGGCATTTCCTCCAGTTTTTCAAAAGGTCTTCTCATCAGGGCTCTATAAATAAATATCTACGGCAGATCTGTAATATTTAATGCAGCCGAACCGTGTATTACAATGCTTGTATGTGTGTATGTGATGACTTTCAAAGAGAAAAGCAAGAACACTCGGAATAAAGTATTATTTTATTTTTAAAAAATGTTTTTCCGATTTCATATCGTATAAACACCATATCCCGACATGCATTGCGGCGATGTTTTAAAACCTCAAAACCTCTGAAAAAAGAAAGTTGTCTCTCAGAATCGAAAGAGAAAAACCTATGGGAAAAACACAAAAGCATTGTACACAATTTAAACCAATAAATGTTGTATAATTAACAAGGATAAACTGATGTTTTTTAGTTGATGAGTACTGCAGATATCACTGTTAAATCATTTGATCATTGGTTTTATTATGAAAACGTCGAGACCGGAAATACTGTTTACAACCCGTAACTTTACACGGAGGCTGCCGCATACCTGTTAAGATCTCTGTAAGATCGCGGAAAAGGTAGGACCCAAATGCAGACAACAAAATTGGGAAAAGGTTTAGAAACAAAAGACGAGCTTTATTTAAAAGCTGATAACAAAACATGGCATGAATCAAAACGGTGACTCAGGAAAACAATAACACAAAAACTGACCGTGAGAAACATGGAGGAAGACCGAAGAGACAAACATGAAGCGTGACGTGAAGGGAGGACAAACAAACAATGAACCGACAGGGGAACACAGGAAGAGACAAGACTAAATACAGGGAGGGGTAATCAAGGAACAAGAAACAGCTGGGTAAAGGAGGGAGAAACACAAGGGCAACAGGTGAACACAATCAGACAATTAGACACACCAGGGAAACTAACGACAGGGAGGGAAACACAGGGAGAAGGACCAGACAAGAAACAAGGAGGAAAACATGAAACAGGGAGAACAGAACAGCAAAACAAACCCAAACCTAGACACACAAAACTAAAAACGTCCAAACCCACGTCCGTGGGTGGAGGGGGTCCGGAGGACGGGTCCGGGACGACAACCCAGAGGCAAGGCACAGTCCATGATGGGCATCTCGGGGGGACGGGCAGAGTTCATGGTGGAGTCCTCGGGCGGACGGCCGGGGGCAAGGCAGAGTTTGAAAAGTCAGGAGGCCGGGCTCGAGGGCGGGCAAGAAGGCGGGCAAGAAGGCGGGCAAGAAGGCAGGCAAGAAGGCGGGCAAGAAGGCGGCAACGGGATAGCTCCGGAGGGCAACGTACGCCGCAATGGGACTCCTCCAGTGTCAGCTGGATCGCCGGAGCACTGCGATCGAAAGCAGGAGCTGGTGGGGCCCCTGGCGGGACAGGCGTAGACGGAATTGTTTTCGCTCGTGGCTAATTCAGAGGCAGAGCGTTAGCTTTGTGGGTTTAAAAAAAAAAAAAAAAAAAAGATCAGTTAGCTGAGTTTCTTCCCGTTACATGGATATAAAACATTCATAGTTTACTGAATATTAAGATGCCCTCAGACGCTGTTTCCTGCAGATGACGCGTTTTCCCCCCCGGTACCGGGGGGGCGGTGTAGAACAGGTTAAAAAGTTAAACAGAATTTACTAGTTGGATAGCTTCATCAAAAGGATAGTGTTAAGTTTAAGATACATAGTCACCAAGGAAGGACACATTTTCTAAGTAAATCCACTCCCTGCTTGTTGCTGAGAAACCCATCTAACCCAGCAGGAAAGTCTGCTGTTTTGTTGTTGAAGGTGTAGTTGGTTTCTGCAGAATGAACAATATGAAAAAGCAGGGTCAGGGTCATTCAAATCAGGTTAAAAGTAGATGTAATATGGATTCACTTTGGCGAGAATCATGAAAAACATACCTTCATGCTTCATCTGTGAGCTCAGCGCATGCCTGACTGTCTTCACTGAGGCAAAAAACAGTGGTTTCTTTTGTGTCATCTTCCAATGTACTGAGGTAATGACCAGGATAGACGACGGACCGCAGGCCGTAATGTTCGTTGATGTGAAGGTCAACCTTCTCAAACCAATGATAAGATTCATGGATTTCAGAAACATCGGCAATCTTCTCCAACTGTGAACACAAAAAATACAATGTCTATGCTTCGATTCACCACCAGTGTAACATTCTGTAAATGTAAATATGTATATATCAACATGTTGCTATTGTTCAAGGTTTTTATTTACCTGCAGCTTTTTTTTGTTCACCTTCGGGGAATAGTGGCCATCTGTACGCGGGAAACTAAAAGCAATCTGTCTTTTTCCTCCTCTTTCACGTTCCAATATTTTCACTGAAGTTGCTAAACACAAAAGAGAAACAACATATTAGCTTTGTGTCATTATATGAAATTCAAAGATGATATTAAATGTAGCCGCTCTCTGCTGTGGGTATTCAGTTATTTGGAAATACAGGTGTGTTAATTCAAATGTTGTACCTTCTTCTTTAAGTTCGACAACACACAGCTCCAGTCCAGCTCTAGAGTTCCTTTTGACCGTCACAAAGTGTCCTTCTTTTACCTTCAGAAAAGCCTCATAGACCATGGTGCCTCTTCAGTCGTATACTTTCTGGTTTAGCTAAAATAAGATAAGACTTTATTCATTCAGAAGGAAATTATTGTGTCAGATACAAAAGATGCAATAAACAAAATAATAATACTAATAGTAAAAATAGCAAGTTAAACAAAAAACTACAAGTAACAAAGATAGACCAATAATGAAGCTTGTAGAGTCCCCACTAGGGATGGGTATCGTTAAGGTTTCAACGGTACTACAACCTTTATCGATACCGCTTATCGGTCCGGTCTTTTAACGGTACTTTTATCGGTTCTTTTGGAGAGAAAAAACAAGGTAAACTAACTAAACAAATTGTGAACAAAACTAACATTGCTTTTTATTTAAATTAAATACATAATATTTCACATCAAAAGAAACAACAATGTTTTAACAAATCGTATTAAATAATGTGATGACAGAATTGTAAACAGAATAGCTGAAACTTTAACTAAATAAATAACTCAGTTACCTCTAATCATTATCCCATGTTTGTATAATTGAGTTAACTCAATGTTGCTGCTAGCATACATAACACCTGACATGGAAAAGTTACTTGTGGATGGGGCTACAGAGCAACTAGAAAGACAGTCGAACCCGGTGCATTCCTCCGTCTGAATGTGGTGCACTTTTACTAAATGTTTCAACAAAATGCTCGTGTTCCCGCCCTTACATGCTAAACTCTTATTGCACTTTTGGTAACGAGCATTGTCCACCTCACAGGGGCGGATCTACCGGGGTGGCATGGGGTGGCAACTGCCACCCTAAAAAATAGCCTTGCCACCCCAGCTGCCACCCCCAGTTGGCATCTTTGTTTTGAAAGAAAAGTTGTGGCTCATCGGACATTTATGAGAGAAAGTCTCTAATGTCCGAGTGCAAGTGAATGCAGCACAAGACGCGAGCCTTGTAACCCCTCCCCCGGCCCTGGCGCAAGCTTGGAAATATGATTGGCTGCGAATTTATTTGAACGGGGGACGGCGCAAAACGAGAAGCATTCGGATCCAAGTAGACGGAAGGAATTAGGTATGTGCGGTCTACAATGACAGAGAAGAGACTGTCAAGTCTGGCTGTACTCAGTATTTAATCAAAATGCACTAAAGCTTTGGATCTTAATAAGTTTGTGAGGCGTTTGTTATGATTCTGTTTAGTTTTGGTTTGGTTGTGTGCTCTTTTTGTGTTTTTTCCTGTCTCCCCCCTCCCTTATCTGTTTTCCTCTGCAGGGCTGGTGTGTGACAGGGAGTTGGCTGGCTCCTCTCAGTAGCAGACGAGGCACACCTGTTTCCATTCACCTCTTCACCTGTGGATATAAAAGCCCGGTCCTCATGCCACTTCCCTGCCAGATCATTCCTTTGTGTTTCGACCCTCCGGTGTGTCTCGCTGCTCTCCTCGTCTCTGTGATCTGTTGCTTGGATTTTTTCCTCCTGTCCCCGACGTCTCCGTGCCAGCCAGCTTCCTGCCTCCACTGCCCTTTATCTGTTCCTCTGCTTGAATAAAGCTTTTTGTTTTTGACCATCTCTCTCCAGTCTTTTGCTTTGGGGTCCAATATTCTCTAGGCCTTAACAGGGTTTTGCTGAACAAAATGGTAATCGCCGCATTCAGCTGTTATAGGCATGCCAACTTGATGCTCTGCTCATGGATGACTCGATGAGAATAACAAACTGTTACGATGATGACCTTACGTGTGTAAATATATTTTTTTTTTCTTTGTGGGGGTCTGCCCCCAAAAAACAGTTTTAAGTCCTGAGAAAGTCAAATAAGAAGGTGTGTAAAACTGCACTGCGCAGCAAACAAAAAGTAACCACTTTGATTTAACTAGGCCAGTAGGTAAAGACTTTCCACTGGATCATAACTGCAGCGATGTATATGTTTTAGCTGAATACACGTTTGTTTAACCCTAACACTTTAAACATTTAATGTTTGTTCTTTCTGGTGTAAAGTCAAGGTTGTAACTGTTTGCAGTAAAGTCGTGGGGCGCTGAACTGTTCCTTTGAATTTTGATACATGATAGTAATTACTTGTCTTTCAAATTTGAAGGAGGGTGAGCAAGCATCTTGATGAACATTCATCATTAACTCCTCCCAAAAATATAGTTTATTCAATAATAAATGAATATGTGAATCATAACAGTGATTGGAATAATATGATTGTTAATATTATCATATTCATTCAGACAAACATCGATGAGACAGTTAATGAATGTACTTATTGCAGCAGTCTGCATAGATTGGTACCCCTGCTGGTCTAAGAGTGAAACAACTCATTCAGTTATTGTTCAGTTAAAATTCATTCAATTATGTCTGCCACCTTATATATTTATATGTAAGGCTTTACTGATGTGCCACAATAATGTCACCTAATGTTATTGAGTTAAAATATTAATATTGTGGCTTTCCAAGTTAACATTGATTGATATGACTGCGATTAAATCAGCATATAGGGATGCCACCCCTCAAAATCTCCTGCAACCCTCTTGCCACCCCATGGATATTTGTCTAGATCCGCCCCTGCCACCTCAATACATTTAACCACACCTTGGAGCGCTTAGTTCTCTCCGCCATATCCTCCGTGTGTGTGTGTGTGTGTGTGTGTGTGTGTGTGTGTGTGTGTGTGTGTGTGTGTGTTGCATGTAGCTCTGTGTGTGTGTAACTGCCCGCCCCCTCGCACACAGGCGGGGAGAGAGAGATCTCTCGTCTAGATTGGAAAGATCGAAAATACAAAAAATAATTATAGACGCATTTCGCAGTCTTTTTGCGTATTAGAAACGGAGTTGGTGACACTAAAACTGCAATATAATATTTGTGTAGCAATAATACATATCACATATATGTTTTACGTGTCTCCAGTACCGATAAAAAGACCGATAACGTCGGAGCTTAACGGTACCACGGTCTTTAATCATTCAGCCCTCGGGGCACGTTTAATACCGGGGGTCCGTACCCATCCCTAGTCCTCACCAGGTCATGCATTAACTTGTATAAGTACTGCCATAACTCCACGCACTGCTGAAGCCTATGCATTGCAATGAGGAGGAATGCTAAGGTGCATGTGAGAAATAATGCAAAAGTCACTTACCGTCACTGATAACGTTTTGGGAAGCTTGGAGAGTAATTTTGTGGGGACAGAGCTGCCTTTAAATAGTCTCACTGGCGCGAGGGGCTGTTACGACACATGGAATGAAACCCGACAAATTAAATGCCTCACAGGTGTTTAAGAGCATTCTTTTTTTTATAGATTACAAATTCGGATGTTGTGAAATCCGCATATCTGCATAGTTTCCATGAAGATGCATAAAGATGACTGTAGTTTCGTTTTATCATCACTAAGAAAGAATGATGGCTGGCAGGATTATGCTTTCCTTTTCTTACTGTGTACGTTCTGAAGGCATGCAAAGGCACACATTAAGCTCATTCATTCAAAGATACAACATCACTCCTTTAAGTTAAAAAATAATGATATGTAAACTTATGTTTGGTATTGACATGCAGGACGAAATAATTAACATTCCACCTCATGATGTTCTAACCAAACATATTTGCAGTTGGAAATAAGTGTATTGTAACCTATAGTATACCACTAGACCAGGATACCTTATCTTATGATAGGTGTTATTCTTTCCACACTGAGGCTTCTTGGGACCCTTGGGGCCCTTCAGTTTTATAATTTGTTGAGTTATTTTTATGTATTTCCATTCAATGGCACACACAGACAGGACGTAATGTGTGTGTGGCATCCTCCTGCAGCTAATGGAACTGATCCGGTGTTCTCTGATTCAGTAGCACTGATGCCAAGCTGCTGTAAATAGGTGCCAACAAGCCACAAGTGGGACAGAGAGTATGTTTGTGTGGGACAATGTGGGACATGTAAATGCAATGTTAATATTTCGATATAATGTCCATGTCACCCTAAAAGGTAGCTTATAAATAACAATGCTTTGCTATAGGTTGCACACACAGCAGGTGCATTGAAATTGATTGGATTAATGGA
>CALSBZ010038432.1:0-12407 GCA_943591055.1 Gobionotothen gibberifrons | reverse complement strand
CCCTGTGTGTGTGTGTGTGTGTGTGTGTGTGTGTGTGTGTGTGTGTGTGTGTGTGTGTGTGTGTGGCAGAGGTCAGGACAGAAGCTAGAATAACATATAATCCCACAGAACACTGGTCAGGCCATGACATGGAGGCCACTCAGCGGCAACAAACGTAACATCACAGAAATGAGCATTATAACCTCAGAACACAACAAACTGTCACATCGCATCACACACGTCATTTCAAATAACTTCATATGACCTGACAGAGCTGTCAAAATAAAGGGAGGTATAAATATTATAAACACCTTTATTGAAGTGGCAACATCGTTATAAAGTCAATATGAGTCAACCACTGTAGGTCTTTGTCAGGGTTGTGGCCTCACCTTTATAGTACCACCTGTACATGTCCAGTCAGTATTGACTGGACATGTAATATATTGAAGCAAAAAAAAAACTCAGTGCCTGCTTTTTACAGAAAAAGTTTACTTCTCCTGCTCTTGGAGTGTGCCGACAGCGAGTAACTAAGCACATTTACTCAAGTACTGTACTTAAGTACAATGTTGAGGTACTTGTACTTTACTTGAGCATTTAAATGTTATGCTACTTTGTAGCCTACTTCTACTTTACTACTATTCAGTCACGTCACTATATGAGTGAAGATTAAGAACTTGGATTGCTACCGAAGTAAAAACGTTCTTGCATATTTGCGTATGCGAGATTTTTGTGCGTATATAATTATGGGTGTTTTAGGATGCTAAGGTGGGGCAGAGGCACCAATTCATTAAACACAATGTTGAAATATATATATATATACAGGATCTCAAGATGGCGCCTGTGTCGGCATGCCGCTCCCTCAGCTCTCTGCCTTTAGCTATCCTGTTTTTGTTTTATGTTTGTCAGAATGTCCCTGCTCTGCTTATCTATGATCGCCAAGCTCTCCTCCACCTAAGACCCTCACTGGAGTTTATACTGCTGCCCAAACCTATATCTGGCAACCGTAAATCGACCCCCGCCCCCTCTACTGTCAGATATTCCCACCTACCTGCGCCGGTTGCCCTGCATCCTGCCTCACCGAAAGCGCTTTAGACGACGGGGAAAGCGCGTCCGTGACTTATCCACGCATCAGATGCCATGGCCCTCCCGCTGCACGCCATCCGAGGGTTCGGTGGATTCGCCCTGTCTTTCCGGAGCTGCGGCCTCTGCTGGGCCCGCTGGCAGCTCCTCCTGCCCGACTGACTGCTCCCGGTCCGCGTGGCGTTCAACACGCACATCTTCGTCAGCTGAGACGCACTACACCTTCGGCCAGCCCGGAGAGAAAACTCTGCATGGCTTTGCTAAATGCTAGGTCAATAGCAAACAAGACGTTCCTGTTAAACGACTTCTTCACCTCTCATGATCTGGATTTAATGTTCCTGACGGAGACCTGGGTCCACACCGGCGAGTATGTACCGTTTTCTGAACTTCTTCCTCCCGACTGTACTTTCTTCAGCTCCCCCCGTACCACCGGCCGTGGTGGGGGTATAGCTTCAGTGTTTAGAGCTAATCTCCAATGCTTCACCCAGTAACTAGCTATGCTAGCTTCGAGTTGCAGCTTTTTGAATTGAACCCAGCCTCGCCTATACTCTGCGCAGACGTGTATCGTCCGCCAAAGTGCAATAAGGATTTCATAACTGTCCATGTGTGCTGCGAGTCTAAACCTCTGGTTAGGGATTTTTTAAACCTCCTCGACTCTTTCGGTCTTATTCAGTCTGTCGCTGGCCCAAGACACGATAAAGGACACACCTTAGATTTAGTATTATCGTTGGGATTGTCTATCTCTGTGGATGAAATCTGTGTAGGAACGCGTATCTCAGACCATCTACCGGTTCTGTTTACAACCTCGATCCCTTCTGTAGGAGTCGAATCACGTGCCCCTGCGCGTTGACTGCGTTCAATTAACCCCTTGACTGCCTTACAGTTTTCAGATGCTTTGAATACTTATCCGATTTGTAAATTAGAGGTGAACTGTGCTCTTAGTGCGGATGAGCTTATCTCTTTGTTTGATTCGACATGCACACTAATACTGGATTCCGTTGCTCCTTTTACGCTTAGACGCAACAAAGTTCTCTCAGAGCCATGGCTCAATGATTGTACTCGCACTCTTAGACGTGCTTGCAGGCGTGCAGCGAGAAAATGGAAAAAGGATAAACTTCATGTCTCCTTAGAAATTCTTCGTGCTTGCCTTTCCGATTATCAGACGGCAGTCAAAGCAGCCAAAACAGAGTATATTTCTCTGTTAATCTCCAAAAACAGCCATAAACCTCAAGTTCTTTTTAATGTCCTCAACTCGATCATTAATCCTTGTGATGCTTCTCCAATTGTGCCATCAACTACTCTCTGCGATACATTTGTTACATTTTTGATCTGCTCTTAGGCTAGCCTACACTAGTGCTACCCCAGATCCTGCTCCCTTTCTGTGCCCTGCTGTCCTCGATCACTTTGAGCCTGTTTCCCTCTCTTCTCTCTCGGATGTCGTCAAGCACCTGCGGCCGACAAACTGCACCTTAGACACCATTCCCAACCCAATAACTACGCTGGTCCACAACGTAGGACGTAGTATTTCTACAAAAACGCCTCTGAAATTGTAAGATCCCTACGTTTTTTTTCACCATTCATTCCAATGGCTCGCGTCTATGTCACGTGATCTTCACATTTCTCCCTGCAGAAAAAAAAAACATGGCCGAACTTCGTTTTATTCTCGGTGTAAAATAAACCAATAAATAAAAACATGGATAATTGTGTGTTATTGGTGAGTAAATAACAGTGTGTTATTTTGAAAAGAATAACAAATTAAAAGGAAAAAAAGATTTAAAAAATACAGATTTCAGTATCCTGAGGCTCTGAGCCCCATTTATTTGCAACAACGGCAACAAAAGTCCGAAATTATACGATTTAAAATAAGAGCAATAATTGTGGCTTGATATTGAGTAAGAACATGTTTTTATCATGGTTTTTATGAACCACACAGCTTCCGGTCTTCCACGACCCGACCTGAGAAAAATACGTGCTGCTGCCAGGCTGTTGCAGGCGCGAAACACCCTCGGTCCTGACTCCAACTTGTGTTTATTAATCAAACAAATAAATAAACACAAGGATAATTATGTGTTATTGTTGACGGGGAAGGGGGTAGCAATAAAGATAACACCATTAAACAGTTACACAACATAACAGAAATAATATCGATAGCAGCGTCCCTAGCAACCACCTTGGTAACAATGAAAACGTTGTATAGACACAATTTCCTGAAGTAATCTTGGTAATAACTAGCAAACTAAAGATCATGTACATCCACTGCACACATAATCTGAAATAACAACTCATATTTCTCGCATCAAATGACATCAAAACGCATTTTAATGGCCAAACTAACTTAAAAAAGGCATTTTACACCGAGAATAAAACGAAGTTCGGCCATGTTTTTTTTTTCTGCAGGGAGAAATGTGAAGATCACGTGACATAGACGCGAGCCATTGGAATGCATGGTGAAAAAAAACGTAGGGATCTTACAATTTCAGAGGCGTTTTTGTAGAAATACTACGTCCTACGTTGTGGACCAACGTAGTTATTACACGTTTTTTTATGAGACTGGGTTGGCATTCCCTCTCGCTTCCTTAGAGATGTTTTTGAATCAGTTGGAGCAAGTGTTTTATTGCTTGTAAACACCTCTCTTAGCTCAGGATGTGTCCCAGCTGCCTTCAAACATGCCGTGGTTAAGCCACTACTTAAAAAGAAAAATCTCGATCCCTCCATTCTCGCAAATTTCAGGCCCATCTCCCAGCTACCCTTTTCATCTAAAGCCCTGGAGCGAGTAGTCTACGCCCAGCTGCAGTCGTTTTTAACCACGCATGGCATCCACGAAAAGTTTCAGTCTGGCTTTAAACCTATGCACAGCACTGAAACAGCCCTTTTAAGAGTTTTTAATGATCTGCTCTTAGCCGCCGACTCAGGCAGCCCAGCTGTCTTGGTGCTGTTAGACTTAACTGCCGCCTTTGACACAGTGGACCATAGCATCCTGTTGTCACGGCTTGAACAGTCCGCAGGCATCACAGGCTCTGCCCTTGCATGGTTCAGGTCTTACCTGACAGACCGTAGCTTCTCAGTGCAGCTAGGTGCCTTCTCCTCTGCCAAAGCCCCTCTTACCTGTGGGGTTCCCCAAGGCTCGATTCTGGGCCCCATCCTTTTTCTACTGTACATAGTGCCCCTAGGTTCAATTCTCACAAAACATAATATCCCCTTCCATTGTTACGCTGATGATGTACAGATCTATCTGCCTCTCAATCAAAATGCCAACTCACTACAGCAGTTGAAGGACTGCTTAACAGAGATTAAATCCTGGCTGAGCCAAAACGTCCTCACCCTCAATGAGAGCAAGACCGAGGTCATCTTTTTTGTCTCCCTGGTTGATATTCTGGGCTCCCTCAATAAAAACATCCTCCCCTCTGTCATGAACCTTGGAGTGACCTTCAACAGCGCTTTTAAATTTGATAAGCAGGTCAGCACCGTAGTCAAGACCTGCTTTTTTAAAATGCGACTATTGGCTAAGACCAAGTCGTTTTTATCTTTTAAAGACCTAGAAAGGGTTATTAGCGCCTTTGTTACCTCGAGACTGGATTACTGCAATGCTCTGTATGTGGGTATGGACCAGGCCTCAATTAGACGCCTCCAGCTAGTTCAGAATGCAGCTGCACGTCTTCTCACTGGCCATAAAAAGCGTGACCACATCACCCCAATTCTGGCTTCATTGCACTGGCTTCCAGTTAGGTTCAAACTCCTTTTATTCGTTTTCAAAGCCCTAAATGGGCTGGCTCCTGCCTATATAGCCGAACTCCTCCATCGCTACACCCCAGGCAGAGCCTTAAGGTCGGCTGATCAGCTGGTGTTGATAGTGCATACGACCAGGCTTAAAACCTGAGGGCATCGAGCTTTCGCAGCGGCTGGCCCTAGGCTCTGGAATACTCTGCCCCTCCATGTGAGGTCGGCCCAGACCCTGGGGGTTTTTAAATCAACATTTAAAACTCACTTTTTCTCTCTGCCTTTTAGGCTTCTCTTATCAAGAATAACTTTTATCCAATGACCTTTTCCCTCTCTGTCTGTGTCTGTGTATTCTCTTGTTCCGATTAACCCAGCCAAATCTTTTTTCTTGTTTTGTATCTATATCTACGCCGGGATCCGGAGTCGAGGCTGATCCTCTTGCTGTAGTCCTGTGTCCTGGATCCTCTATCCTGAGTTCTGGATTAAGTCGTGGCTGAACCTGTCTCTGCGGTCCTGCCTGGGTCTCGTCATGCTGCTTCCCTGATGGCTTCCACAGGATTGTAGCTGACATCTTCGTGGATTCATCTTCTTATTACAGACACATGCATTTCCTAACATTCGGTCTATATGCTGTACAATTTATTATCTCTTGGATTTACACACGGCATCTATTGCACGTCTTTCCGTCCTGGGAGAGGGATCCCTCCTCTGTTGCTCTCCCTGAGGTTTCTCCCATTTTCCCCCTTTAAACTGTGGGTTTTCTCCGGGAGTTCTTCCTTGTACGATGTGAGGGTCTATGGATAGAGGGTGTCGTTTTTCTCATACTGATATTCTGAACAATCTGTGCTGTTGTATTTGCTGTAAAGTGTCTCTACTGTAGGCTATTTTTATTATATGTACAGCACTTTGGCTCGACCAAAAATCGTTTATAAATGTGTTATATAAATAAAACTTGATTTGATTTGATATATGCCTGTGTTAATGTTAATTTCCTGCATGTGGATGTCTTTTTCTGCAGCAACTATTTTAGAAATGTTTTTAATAATGCAAATCTAAATCAAAAGAAGCACCCATTTCCCAACACAAGATTTTGATTTGGTCAGTAGATCTGTTAGTCAGGGCACATGCTTAAACAGTAACTTATCTATTTATTAAAACAAACAAAAATACCAGTAATGGGCTCTGAAGGAAGGACTAGAATTTGAATTTGGATCACTAAAAATGAGAAACATCTGGCGTTCCCTCTGCAATTAGCTGCTCTCCATACACCTGATCCTCATCTGAATCCTAACCAGCTTCCCCAGTATATATCCAGCCCCCCCTCAGATCCATGTAAGATCCTCCGTCCTGTTTGGACATGGCTTCCTGTCTGCAGTGGTTTCTCCAATGCTTACTTAGCCAGTTGCCAACACACTAACATTATTTCAGTTCCAACAGAGTCACCTGTGACCCACGTGACACCGGCTATATCAGCCGGTGTCGTCAGAGGATCTGTTCCCAGAATCTTCTCGCGAGCACACAAGAATTCTGAGTGACAGGATACTCTGGCGGTCATCCGGGACTCATAGAACCGTACAGCCGTAACTATCGTTCTATTTCGTCCCTACTGACCGCCACAGGCGGTGCTTTAAGCACTGGATGACCTATACCAACCATGTCATGAAGAATCCAAGCACTTACTCCCTTGGCCGGAAGCAGCGGAGCTTGGCAGCAGGACCACACCCAGAGGGTGAGGAGTGGCGACATTGACCCGGTAAAACCTGGAGAATGTGCCCGAAGATGCCCATGCAGCCGCAGCGCAGATGGTCTCCAGGGGCGCCCCTCTTGGGGCAGCCCACGATGTTGAGATGCTTCTTGTAGAGTGGCATCTGACCCCTGAGGCGGGGGGCGGCCACTGGCCCCGTAGGCGTGTGTGATGGTATCAACCACCCAGTGGGATAGCCGCTGTTTCGAGAGAGCACGACCCTTCCTAGTGCCGCCACGGCGAACGAAGAGCTGCTCTGACTGCCGTATGCAGGCCGTGGCATCAATATACGCCCTCAGGGCGTGCACAGGGCACAGCAATTCAGGCGTGCCGCTCTCCTGTGGAATGTTAAAGCGTGCCAGCTGGGTCGGCCGATTGGAGCGTGCGAGTGGAAGCACCTTGGGCAGGAACGCCACATTCGGCCAGAGGGCAACACCCGAGCCATCGGAGTTCCACCTCAGGCATGTACTGCTCAGAGGGCATGAAGCTCTCTGACTCACTTCCCTGAGGTTATGGCAAGCAGAAATGCTGTTTTCGGGGACAGCCGCTTAAGCCCGACCTGGGCCCGGGGCTCGAGATGATAGGGCGTCCAGCACTAAGGGCAGGTCCCAAGCCGGAGCCCTCAGGGTGCTAGGGGGACGCTGCCGTAAAGTCCCTCTCGTAAAGAGGGACACCGACCTGTGTCGCCCCGCCGTGGCGCCGTCGACCCGAACATGTCGGGCAGAAATAGCAGCCGCATAATTCAGAGTGGAGTGAGAACGTCCACTATCTAGAAGGGACTGTTGTCTAAGCAACAACGTACATGCTGTCCCCAAGGGACACGCACATTCTTGCCCCCCAGTTGGGGGGCGTGAGTGCAAGCTGCACAGCCCGAAGCTCTAGCATGTTGACCTGGTGCGCACCCTCCTGGGCAGACCGCTGACCCTGAACGGTCCTGCCCTGCCGCACTGCACCCAGCCTTGAGAGACATGCACCTATGGTGATGGTCTCCTGGCGGGGTGGGATGGCGCCCATGGGCGCGCCCATCGGGAGATAGGCCCCGCCCCTCCGGCGTGACAGAGAGTGGAGGCAATGCTGCGACACCCTGACTTCCCTGTGCCTGTGCCACTTGGCGTCCAGTGAAACCTGTTCAGCCACATCTGCATGGGGCGCAACGACAGCGGGCCTAAGGGCCCAGCGGCCGAGGCAGCCGCCAGTCTGCCCGAGGGCCGGAGGGACTGAATATAAGGCCCCATCTTGCCCGGCCCACGTGGAAGTAGGCATCCCTCAAGTCCACGGTCGAGAGCCACTCCACCTGTGCATGTGCAGTGGTCAGCGTATAGAATGGCAGCACCTTCGGGAATCTGTTGATTCCTCTGAGGTCCCAGATCGGGTGAAATCTGCCGACTTTCTTGCTCACGAGAAAGTACGCCGAGTAGAATCCCCTGGGCTAAGCAGAGGGTCTTACTGGCTCGATTGCGTCCTTGGACCGAAGGACGGACGACTCCTGGGCCAGAGCTAGGGCCCCTGCCGGATTGCTGACCCCTTGGGCCGGTAAGGCTCTGGGGCACCAGGCCGCCTGGAAGGCGGGCGACCTGGGGCACGAAAGTCATTGGGAGGCGGTTGAGTGGGCCGCTACGACCTCTGCAGGCCACCCCTGTAATCCGGCGGCTGAGTGCGGCTGCTAGCACGGCCCCTGGGCCTGCTGGGAGTGGGCACAGGTCTGAGAAGACCCGAGAGCTGCTGCCTGGAGAGAAGCTACGCTTTGCTCCCGCAATGCAGTTCGGCGAATCGTGACGTCACCCCATTCAAGTGAATGGGCAGAAGCGTTGAAGCGTCAACGCCCGCCGCCGTGTGTAGGGGCCGTTAGACAGTTGGTGGTCACTTAGATGGTCACTTAGACTCTAATGGCGCTTTCACACTGCAGGCTTGGTTTGGTTTGGTTTGGTTTGGCTTGGTTTGGTTTGGCCTTATTAGGCCTGGCTCACTTTAATGCTGCGCTCACATTACAGTTTAGGAGCTGGGGCAGTTACTATAGTAACGCAGTGTAGGCGGAGCCGTGACGTCATCTTCAACGAGCACCCCATAAAAACAACATCAGCTATTAGCTGTTAGCTGTTAGCACTCAAGCTCACAGTTCCTCATATCTGTTAAGAAACTAGACAAAAGTTATAAACAAGTACACACCACAGACTGTCTGTGTCATGGTGAATACAGTCGCTGGCTTATTTATGTCTGTATAGGCCGTTGTTGTGAGTATGTACGGTCGGAGCATTGCGTTAGCTTAGCCGACCTCCCGATTTTCCCGGAGAAAAACCCACAGTTTAAAGGGGAAAATGGGAGAACAACTCAGGGAGAGCAACAGAGGAGGGATCCCTCTCCCAGGACGGACAGACGTGCAATAGATGCCGTGTGTAAATCGAAGAGATAATATATTTTACAGCGTAGGTAGAACGAATGTTTGGAAATGCATGTGTCTGTAATAAGAAGATGCATCACGCATTTTAAAAGGTTCTTCGCCTCCCGTCTGTCTGCAGACTTGTCAAAGCATTAATTCATGATTTGTACTAACCGGTATCAGTATGTTGTTACTTCGGCATCATTTTGAAACGTGTATTACAATTAAATCACGGTCAAATATGTTTAGCATATTCCGCCCGGTTGTTGGCCCCGCTTGTTGGCCTCGATAGAACCACAAATTTGTCGGGCCAGAAAAAAGACGAAAAAGTACCCGCGGGGCGGAACTAGGCCTAGTGTGAGCGCAACCACAAACAGGCCCCGCACGGTTCGGCACGCTTAAAGCGAGCTCCGCGCTGCAGTGTGAATGCGCCATAAGTGAATGCATGGTGACTGTAAAAACGACACTGTGCATGCTCAGAGTATTTTTCTATTTAATGTGTGTGCCTAAAAAATAATGACCATAGGGGCACTGAGCTGCCATCCCCACCATACGTCATCTCACATAATTCAGAACTGATTGGCTGTAAGTACGTGTGCTGCGAAAAGTGTAATGTGTGAAGAGGAGACGAGAGAGGTGCAGTGACGCGTCCTAAAACCCGGAAGTAAGCTGCGCATGTGTTCCCTCGACAAAAAAGCAATGAGATTTCTCCATAGGATTTTAGAAAATAGCTCGAAATAAGATCTGTGGGAAACGTAGCTGTTAGATAAATGCACGTTTTGTTCAGCCGGATAATATCCACATGTCTACCCTACTTTTATCATTTTCGTATCATAAATCTATCGATTAAATTTATGATTCGACTTTTGAAACTACAAGAAGATAAGGAGGACTTTTACAAACAAGTAATAGAGATTTTTGTCCAGAAGGATAGGCAAATGTACTTCATCTTCAAGTCAAGGTAAGACCACCATTGTATTGAAAATGGGATCTTACTATGAGAGAACAATTCAATATGTAAATGCTAAAATTTAATTTGTTGGGTATCCTTTTGTTGAACTGTCTGTTTAAAATTAATCGAAGCATCAGACTAAAAAAGCTTTTGAAAATAATATTATATTTTGATTTAGGTCAAAACCTGAAGAGTCAGTGCCTCACCAGCCATGAATCTCACTGCAGAAGCTTATATACAGATGAAGCACTTAATTTCGGACTCCAGCTTACCTGTTCCTGCCTACGCCCAGTTTCGAGGAAGGTCAAGCCCTCCCACTATTTTCCAAGAGGGCGTTGCCAGATTTTCAATTTCAGGTGTTCAAGGATCCATTGCAGGTGGCTTCATTATAATTACATTTATTTATAACGGGGGCGGTCTCAAGTCAAGCAGGAGGCTTTCCCTTGAGCGAGGGCAGACCACTTACCAATCACTGCCCTTGCGTTTCAAACTGTCCGAAATTAAGTGCTTCATCTGTATAGACATCTACGTTTTTTGTGCCCCACCACTTTTGCACATATAAAAACGCCACTGTCTATGCTACATGTGATGACAGTTATGCTCAGTAATTCTAGTCTGAGGGCCTCTGCACACGTCCTCCTACACAACTTTGAGTTGAGCATTCGCTCTGGACTTTCATCCACCTCCGTCCCGTCCCGCTCTCTCCGTCCTGCCGGGGGCTGGCCGGCTGCAGGAATGCGAGTCTGGGTCCCAACCGTCCCAAATGACTGCACACAACAAAAAGGATTTACCTCTTTGTCATGATTGTCCCCTCACACTCTGGCCGGCAAGAAAAAAACAGCACAAGACTCCCTAAACCAAAGCCCCCTCCCTCCCTGTGCCACCCTCAACCCTGACCCACCCCCTCATTGTATCCTACCCCCCTCCTCTGCTGCCCCTACCTTTCTCCTGACCCCGGCCGTGTGCATAAAAGACCCATCAGAAGTATCGCTGGCCACATTTACAAGTGAAAGAGGCCCAATAATGGAGCGGTTAGGGAGAAGAATGAGGAGACAGAGGGGCACTCACAGATGTGGAGGTGGGGGAGGAAGGGGGGGAGGAAGGAGCAGTGTCCCATTGTTCCACCCCCCCCCCCCCAACCCTGATGGAGGGGAGGGAGAAGGGGAGGGTTGGGAAGGGGTGAGGAGGTAAAGTGGGAGGTGAGAGGGGCTTTTTACACCCGATTTGTCATGACGTAGGATAGAGGGCAAAAGTAGAGAAAAGGGGAGATTAAGGAAGGGGAAAGTGGAAGTAGAAGAAGAAAGTAAAAGGATAGAAGAAAGTGGACAGAGCTGACAGCTGACCAGCTACTCTTTCTGATATCCTCTCTCGACTGTTCCCCTTTCTGCAACTACCGCTGGAGAGGCTGGTCCGGCTGTTCTGCAGGGAGCGTGTGAAAATAGGCTCAGAGGTCAGAGAGGTGTGTATATATATGTGTGTGGTGGTCATTTCCACATTATTATGTATGTGTGTGTGTCTCATTGTCCAAAAGGATGGAGATGGCGATATAGCAGCTGGGGTGAAGAGGCCTCTGAGCTGACCTTCGAACCCCTCCCTATTCCTCACACAGCCTGCGCGGTGGTTGGTGGGGGGGGGGGTTAATGAAGTCATCACTGCAGGATCAAGGAGAGATGTGGCATATAGATGAGGCCACGGGTGCTGTCGCAGGACGAGGAGATGCTTCCGAAATGTTGGCGGGACGGTCACCTCCAGCAGGTGACCAGATAACATTCAGACGTCGTTTCGTAGAAACAAAGTCAGGGCTGTTGTGAGGGAGTAATCTAAAGAGGTGTTCAAAGTGAGAAACACCTTATTTTTCTTTTAATCATTCAATATTTTCACACAGAAAGCGAATACTAGGAATCACGACTGAAAACAAGTTTTTTTGTTGGTAACAGGTACATTTTTCCGAGCTTTTGCAAAACAAATAAAGTCCATAACCAATAATGTTGTGTTGTTCCTTATATTTATGAGTATCCCAAAGCGGTGGCTCAGTAACCAAGATGGCAAACTTTACTTTTACACCAATAAAGGCAGAGCATAACAGATCCACTCCTTCTGCTCTTTCCTTTCACAATAAAAGCCCTATAAAAGTAAAATAATCCCATTTATCTTTGTATATTCGTCTTGGATTTTGGGGAAAGACTTGAATTTAAAATAACCAAACCAATGTGTTTTAGAGGGGAACATAAAGGTGGCAGAAAGTGTGATGACACCAATTGAGGAGGAGTGATGGGCAAAGCAGATATTACCATGATATGGTCGGTTACCTGCATACAAGGCATCATACCATCATACGATTTCTGTAGATTATGCAGTCTTCTGGCAGTGCGTCATAAAACTTGAACAACGCGCCAAATGTCCTTAAGTTTAAGGGCAATGCAAAAAGTATTGGGAGGAAACACAAAAGTAAAAACAAAAAAACATATAACCTTTGTTATATGAACAATTGTTCTAAACACTTATATATGGTGGCCGACAGGTGCAAACACATTACAAAGGCTCAAAACAATTCCATA